>RJWM01012933.1:0-54951 GCA_004363535.1 Dasyprocta punctata | reverse complement strand
TTTTATTCAATGCTATGTTTTGATTGGTTTTATTGTTTTGTTTTGTTTGATTTTGCTATGTCTGGTGGTATGGACAAACATTGTGAAGACAACAAGGTATACTATGGTAACCATTGTTGATTTCCTATTACTCTGTTTTGAAATTCTGTACCATTTTCACTGCTTTGTTTTGATTGGCTTTATTCTGTTTTGTTTTGTTTTGTTGGGTTCTATTCTCTTTAAAATAAAATAAAAAGAACTAAGATATATTATGCACAGGTACAAATTCTCTATGATGAATGTGATCATTATGCAAATCTAAATTATACCAATAAACATAATTTTTAAATTTTTTTTTAAAAAAAAGAGACTCAAATCCATGCAACTAGGAATGAAAAGGGTAAAATCACAACAGACCCTGCAGAAATCCAAAAGATCATCAATACCTACTTTTAGAACCTATATTCAAATAAGATAGGAAAACACAAAGGAAGTGGACAGATTCCTAGATACATATGAATTACCAAAACTGAATCAAAAACGACATAAAAAATTCTAAATAAACCAATATCTGTCCATGAAATTGAAGACATTATTAAAAATCTACCAACAGAGAAAAACCCAAGTCCTGGCAGATTCATTGCTGAATTCTACAAAAAATTTAGAGAAGACCTAATGCCACTACTTCTCAAACTCTTTAATGAAATTGACTGGGAAGCAATACTTTCAAATTCATTCCCAGAAGCAAGCATTACCCTGATACCAAAACCAGAGAAGAATCCAACCAAAAAAAGAGAACCACAAACCAATTTGCCTAATGAATATAGATGCAAAACCCTTCAATAAGATGCTGGCAAACAGAATGCAGCAAATCATAAAAAAGATTATACACCATGGCCAAATAGGATTCATCCCAGGGATGCAGGGATGGTTCAACATATGCAAATCAATAAATGTAATGTACCATACTTACAGAGCAAAGAACAAAAACCATATGATCGCCTCAATAGATGCAGAAAAAGTGACAAAGTCCAATACCAATTGATGATTTTTTAAAAACCTACAGAAAATTGGAATAAGTGGTCTTTATCTCAACCTGATAAAAGCCATCGATGGCAAACCAACTGCCAACAACATACTAAATGGTCAAAAACTAAAAGTTTTCACTCTAAAATCAGTAACAAGACAAGGATATCCATTATGACCAGTCTTATTCAATATAATTCTAGAAATATTAGCCAGAGCAATTAGATAAGAGAAAGGAATAAGCATAGGAAAGGAATAAGTTAAATTATCATTATTTGTGGATGACCTGAAGATCCCAAAATATCCACCAAAAGATTTCTACATTTAACAGCCAAATTCAGTAGCATAGCTGGACACAAAGACAACACTCAAAAAATCAATCCCATTCCTGTACATAAATAACAAACCCACTGAGAGAGAAATTAGGGAAACAATACCTTTCATGATAGCATCCAAAAAAAATGAAATACCTAGGACTCAATCTAACAAAGAAAGGAAAAGGCATTTATATTGAAAATTGCAGTACTCTGAAAAGGGAGCTCGAGTGAAATATGAGAAAATGGAAAGATACTCCTTATTTTTGAGTAGGAAAAACCAATATAGTGAAAATGTCCATACTTCCAAAATTGTTACACAGATTTAATGCAATCACCATCAAAATACCCATAGCACATCTCAAAGAATCAGAGGAAGCAATCTTAAAATTCATTTGGAACCAGAAGAGACCTAGAATAGCAAAAGCAATTCTGGGCAACAAAGGTAAGTCAGGGGGTATCACAATCCCCGAGTTGAAATTATGTCTCAAAGCTACTGTGATAAGCACAGCATGGTACAGCCAAAAAACAGACCTGAGAATCAGTGGGACAGATTAGAAGATCTGCGAACAACTCCAGACACACTCGACAACTTTATCTTTGACAAAGGAGCCAAACACCTTCCCTGGAAGAAAGAGAGCCTCTTTAACAAATGGTGCTGGGGAAACTGGCTTTGCACACACCAAAGAGTAGGAGTAGAGTCATATCTTTCACTGTGCCATAAACTAAAATCAAAATGGATCAAAGATCTAAATATTAAAGTAGAAACTCTAAATCTACTAGGTCCAATAGAATATGTAGAACTCTCGAAGACACTGGCATAGGCAAAAACTTTATGCACAGAACCCACAGGAAATATAATAATTAATCAACAACTAGTACCTCATCTTACTGAAAAGCTTTGGCACAGCAAAAGAAATCACCAACAGAGTGAAGTGACAACCCACAGCGTGGGGGGAAAAATTTCGCCAACTGTTCCTCAGACAAAAGACTAATATCCAGAACATACAAAGAATTCAAAAAGAAATCAGACCCCCTCAAAATTTAAATACCCAATCCAAAAATGGGTATCTGGAGTGACTAGACACTTCTTAGAGGAAAAATTAGAAACAGTAAATAAATATATGAAAAATTGCTCAACATCATTGGTCATTCTAGAGATACAAATTAAGCTGGGTGTGGTGGCGCACACCTTTAATCCCAGCACTTGGGAGGCTGAGGTAGGTGGAGCATTGGGAGTTCAAGGTCAGCTTGGGCTACAACGCGAGCACAAGGCCAGCCTGAGGTACATAGTGCGACCCTGCGTCGAAAACTAGGGCTGGGAGTTTGGCTTTCAACTCCTCTCTCTCTTGAGCACCTGTCTGGCAGGTGTGAGGCTGTGAGTTCAATCCCTGGTGCTGCAAAGAAAAAAAAAGAAAAAGAAAGAGAGAGAGGGATACAAATTAAAACAACACTGAGATTCTACCTCAATCCATAAAGTATGGCTATTTTCAATAAATCAACCAATAACAAATGCTGGTGGGGCTTTGAGGGGAAAAGGAACCCTTCTCCACTGTTGGTAGGAGTGTAGACTGGTGGAACCACTATGAAAATCAATGAGGCGATTCCTCAAAAAACTAGAACTACAGGTTCTCTTTGACCCAGCTATTCTGCTTCTTGGTATCATCCTGAAAGAATTAAAAGCAACATTCCATAGTGATACATGCATACCCTTATTTATAGCAGCACAGTTTGTAACAGCTAAATCTTGGAAACAGCCCATCAGTTGATGAATGGATAAAGCAGATGTGGTTTTTTATACAATGGAGTATGGCTCTGTCATAAAGGACAAGTTTGAGACATTTCTAGGTAAATGGATGCACCGTGATTTGTTTTTTGTTCTTTTCCCCCTTTTTGAGACATGGTCTCACTATGCAGTTCAGGTTGCTCTTGAGCTCACTTTGTAGCCCAGGCTGGTCTTGGAACTTGCAATGATCCTTCTGCCTCAGTCTCCCCAGTGCTGGGATTACAGGCACGCACCACCATGCCTGGTTTGGATGTACCTTGAGGTGATACTCTAAAGTGAAATAAATCAGACACACTTGTTTAAATACCTCATTGTTTCTCTGGTGTGAAAAACTGAAAGTATTAATAATGGCCAATATGCAGAATAGATACTGGAAAATGGGAAGAAAATGTTCAAATGAGAAGGGGAACTAGGGAGAGGGAGGGGAAAAGGAAGAAAGGGAAAAAAAGAGAATAGAAGGAAAAATGGAAACAAAGCCTTTATAAATAAGGAGGGCTAGAGGAGTTGAAGAGAGGGCACCAAGATCTATCATGTACAGGTACAAATCCCTTATGATGAATGTGATCATTATGTACACCTAAAACATACCAATAAAGAAAACTAAAGCTACCCTGAACATCATTTCTCAACTACTAGTTTGGCAAAACCTAATGTGCAGCATCACCCTCTGCGTCAGCCTGTGGGTGTCAGGCTCTGGGCCTCAGCGAGGAGTGCAAAAACGGATTCAGCCCCTCTGGAGAACATTCGGTGATACAGAGCTAACGTTCATTAGCATGTGCATCTCACCTCATAATCCCGTTCTGGGGATCAGTGCTGATCTCTTCCCCCAGTTTTGGAGGCTGGGAAGTTAAGCTCAAGCCACCCACAGATCTGGTGTCTGTCAAGGACCTGCTAGGGCATCACTGTGATCTCAGTCAGTGATGAGCAAGATCTCGGGATCCTTTTCTAGGGTGCTGATCCCCTTCATGAGGACTCCACCCTCATGACCTAATTGCATCCCAAGGCCCCCACCTCTTAGTACCATCACTTGGGGGTGAGGCATCAACATGTGAATTTGGGAGACATGAATTGTACCCCAAAGCAACTTGTGCATCTTTGCATAAGGAACAGATGCATACACCATGAGTTCTCCTTGGGTTCCTACATCAGAAGCTTGTGAAAAACACAGATTTCTGAACTTCATCCCAGATTTACCTAAAGAGAAGCTCCAGGAAGGGCCCTGGCAACGTCCCAGCCGATGCCCAAGGATACTGCTGACCCTCGAGGAAAGCGGACCCTGGCTCCTCATGGCAGTGGTGGTGGGGTCACTCCGAGGGGCTCCCCATGATCCAGCCTCCTCGCGGCAGTCACCACCTTGGACAGTTCCTTCTCTTTGTGCGTTGCCTCACCTGGTGGCTTTGCTGCTAATGACCCGACTGTCCCTTTCCAGATTCGGTCCTGAGAATCTTGCCACGAGCTTAGGTCAGGCCCCAGCTGACACCTTGATTCGGTGGAAGGGACAGCGGCTCCAGCTGAGCCGTGCCCGGATTCTCAACCCTCAGAAACAGTGAGATCAGAGACATTGTTGTCTCAAGCCAGTCAGCGTCGGAACGATTTGCTACGCAGCAGTAGATAACAAATATGGCAACCTGCGCACCCTGGGAGGCTTCAGACCGGGCGTTGCTCCTGGATTTCCAGGCATTCAGCTGTGCGGGCTTCATTTCTCTAACTATAAACGTGGAGTTCGAACCGAAGACCTGAAGAATCTATTGCTCTATTTAAAATATTCATTAGAGGGCTGGGAGTTTAGTTCAGTGGCTTAAGCGCCTGTCTGGCAGGTGCAAGGTTGTGAATTCAATTCCTGGTACCACCAAAAAAAAAAAAAAATTCATTAGTGAGTTTCCCCCATTTTCTCTTCTTTTCCTCTTGCTCAGCTTCGAGCACATTCTTGAGGCTCTTTTCAGTCTCAAGACAGACACAGGCGGCCCCTGGGTGACCAGGGAAACGCCCGGGTTTCAAAGGCGACTTGACTAAGCAACAGTGTGGGGAGTCTGTGCATCCTGCAAGCGAAGGGCCAGGGCTCCGAGGCGGCCCCTGGGGAGGTGAACAGCATGGCACCCACAAAGCTGTGCCCTAAGCAGGGGTCTCAGTTGGCTGAACAGGCTTGTGTCCCAGGGGCAAAAATAAACAGCAAGAGCCACCAGGAGGGCCACTGAAGGCCGCGTGGGCAGAACCACGGACATTTCCGTGAGTCCACCCTTAGCACTGCAGTGGATCCCATAGTGGGGGTGGGGAGCCCCAAGCATAACCGAGGTGGAACTGTCCACTCTCAGAACCTGGGAACAACACTAGGACTGACGGACAGAAGCCAAGCCAGCCGTGCTCCTCACAAAGCCTGAGCGCTGAGTCAGCTTCACCCCGATTCTCCGGACCCCCCACCCCCCATCCCCACTCCCTGCCGCCACGCAGGCTGGCGCAGACTTCCCCCCATCACTGCCCCGCTCTGCGAAGCCGAGGCCACTGCAGAACTTGCGGAATGATGAACCATTCGATCCAATGCTTACGGTACAAAAAAGTAAACTGAGGCCCCGAGAGGCGAAGCCATTTGAGCAAACTCAAAGTCAACCAGCAAGGAAGTGGCCGGGAGGGACTTGAACCTCGAAGTCCATCCAGCCTTGAAGTCCGCTCTTGCTGCCTAATCTATCTCCACACAGCTCCTCCGATTTTGAGGATTTTGCAGGCCCAGCCTTAAGGTCTTGCCGTGAACCGAAGCCCTCCCTGCAGACATCTCTTTGTTCTCTGCCGAACAGCTCTGACAGTCGCAAGGTTTTCTCTTAACAACCTGAGAAACTGTTGCGATTGCTGAAAAGGCGTCGTTAACGATAGCTTTCCACTGATGGGCGAAGAGAGAAAGAGAAAGCCGTGTGCCAGCTATGCTGGTTTTCGGTTTCGCCATACTCGCAGTTCCGGCAATCACCTGCTCAGGGCAGGGTCACATCGGTCCCGCTGAGCGCGCCAGTCCAGGGCTCATCCCCAGGGAGCTGCGGGGTGCTGCCCTCGCCTCCCCCCTTCTCAGTTCTCCTTTCCCCGCCTCTCCCTCCTTTCTTTCTTTGCGCCTGGTCTTCAATGTGCTCCTGCTTTCCTGTTCTTTGCTGCTGGCTCTTGCTGCCATCTAGTGGCCATAGAGAGAATTACATCAGCCTGAGCCGATAGCAGAAAGGTCCCAGAAAATCAGCACATCTGGTGTGGTAAAAGCCACTGTGATGGGATTAGAGGACAGAGTGTGTTCTGAGCCACAATCCTGTATGAAGCTCCTTCAAGCAACCTACTGCCTCCACACGCTGCGCTAGGGCAGAAAGCCAACGGCTCCGCAGCAGCTTTTAATTTGCCTTCCCGCAAGTCCAGACACAGGGCACAGACCCCACAAATTGAACACAGGGGCTTTTCAGCACCAGGCTGCGCCATCTATCGAGACAAACCTTTCTCACGGACCTCAAATTTAACCGTTGTGGATTCATACCTTGGGGTTCTGAAAGCATTCCCACTGTGGAAAATTACCTTCTGCCTTAGTTACTTTCTCATTGCTGGAACCAAATAATGGACACCCACGAGTGAAAGGAGGAAGGGTTCGTTTTATCTCACAGTTTGTAGAGATTTCATCCCTGGTCGCCTGGCTCCAAGGCGCAGGGGCATCACAGAGGAGAAACGGTCCATAGCGAGGCAGGCAGGAAGCAGCAGGCAAGCCTCTCCCTTTCCCTTTAATTCCATCCAGGCTCCGAGGCTATTGGCAGGGGCCACCCACACGCAGAGCGGGCCACACCCAGAACTACGCTGCGCCAGTCGGCGGACTAAGCCAGGGCCACACACTCTTAATCCCAGTATCACACACCCATGATCCAGCCACCTCCCAAAAGCCCCAGCTATGAGTGCGCGAGGCTTTGGGGGAGCATCTAAACAGAAGTCATAACACCCTCCAAGATGTTCGTGCAGAGGGCCTCAGAAATAAATGGAACTGTGTTGTTCATGATTAGAAGACTTACTATTGGGTAGGTGAGAATCCCACCCAAAACAATATACAGATTCGATGTAGTCTAGGACCAAATCCCAATGGTATTTTTTGCAGAAATGGAAAAATTCATCCTAAAATTCATATGGATCTTCAAAGGATCCAAAATAGGCAAAATAATCTTTAAGAAAAAAAAGGAGAGGAAAAAAAGAACTAGATAGAGGACTGACAACGTCCTAATTTCAGAACTTGGCACTGAGTGCGGAATGGGTTCAGTGGTAGAACCCTTGCCCAGCATGCACCTGGTCCTGGGTTCCATGTCTGGTACCCACCCCCAGAAAAACCAGTCAGGGTCTGTTATGGTTGATACATTGTGTCAACTCAAGAAGTTTAACTGAGAGACTCAGCAGGGAGCCAGGGTTCTTACTTTGTAAATATTTTCACCCTGTGCAAGAGGAGGGCACAGAGATTTTGTGAGTGCTAGATCTGCCCTAGGGAGTGGGGGTGGCCTGCATACACTCTAAGGGAGGAGAAGAGGCTTGTTTTCTTTCACTGTGTCTGTTTTTTGCTCTGGCTGCTGCCTTGAAGTGCTGTCCCAGTGTCGTGACACCCTGCCTTGGAACCAGCTGATGACGGACTGAAACCTCCACAGTGAGCTAAATAAACCTTTCCTTCCTTCATTTTGGGTGTTGGGTGTTTTGTCCCACCAATGAGAGAAAAGTAACCAAGACAGGGTCATCAAACCAATCTGGTATTTGCAAAGAATAGATATTAAAAAAAAGTAGAAGCAAGTGCTTAGTAATATACCCTGTCATCCATGATGAGTTGATGTTGACAAGTACCGAGACTATTCAATGGGAAAAGAAGAGTCTCAGGATAGTGGTGGGAAGATGGGTGCCCGCATGCACAAGAACGAAGCTGGATCCTTACCTTTTTCCATATGCAAAAATTAACACAAAATGGGTCAAACAGCCAGGCATGGTGGACACATCTGTAATCCCAGCACTCAGGAGGCTGAGGCAGGAACACCACTATGATTTTAGGGCCAGCCTGGGCTACATAATATGTTCAAGGTTGGGTTCAAATTACCAAAATCTGGGAATGCAGCAGGCACTAGGAACACAGCTTGGCCATTTCCTCAACAAGATGAACATACAATTTCTACGTGACCTAGTAATTCCACAGTTAGGTATAAATTCCAAAAAATTGGAAAAAAAAAAGACTCAAATAAATTCTTTTTTGTTTGTTTGTTTTGGGTTTTTGAGACAGGGTCTCGCTACATAGTCCAGGCTAGCCTCAAACTTGTTGCAATCCTCCTGCCTCAGCCTCTAAGTGCTTGGATTATAGTTGTGTACCACCACACCCAACTTCAAATGCTTTTACACAAATGTTCCCAGCAGTGTTATTCACAATAACCAAAAGGTGGAAACAACCTAAGTGTTCACTAATAAGGGGATAGACAGACAAAATGTGGTATATGTATACAATGGAATATAATTCAGTCATGAAAAGAATGAAGTTCTAGGCTGTGTATGCTGCCACAGTTACCCAGGAGACTGAGTTAGGAGGACTCAGTCAAATTCAAGGGTAGCCTGGATAAACTTAGGAACACACTGTCTTAAAGTAAAAATTTTTTTAAAAGGACTAGAAGTGTAACTCAGGGGTATAGCACTTGCCTAACATGTGTGAAGGCCCTAGTTCCATCTCCAGCACTAGAAAAAAACAAAAATCAGGGTACAGGGAAAGAAAAAAAAATTACTTAACTGAATCCACAGGAAATGTCATAATAAGTGGGAGTGAAGAGATCTTAAACATAAGCTTATTTTATATGACATTTAACATATTTTACATTGTGTTCCAATTAATTACCAATTATTCACTTTTTCCCCAAGCAAGTGGCACCCTTCACTGGCAGCCGACAAGCTGGGCGCACACGGTCCCCTCTCCACGAGGAGGGGTGCGCGGCCGCAGACGGGAGGGAGTGGAGGCAGGCGCCCGCCCCTGAGCCCCTGCTTCCGCTGCGGGACGGCGCCCTGGGGCGTGGCCAGCCTCCTGAGCAGCTGCTGTGGCCCGGGACACCGTGGGACTCAGGAGAGCTTGGGTTTTCCTGCTAAGGGGGCAGCTTAGTGGGACCCAGTCTCAAACACAGAAAATAAAAGGGGCTGGGGATGTAGCTCAGGGCCAAGGCAGTGGGTTCATTCCACAGGACTGGAACGAAAAAGAAGAGGAGAAGGAGGGAGAGGAGAGAGGGGAGGAGATGACAAAAGGGGGTCTCCTCTGAATGAAAAGACACCTCCGAAGGATCCCAAGATGAGCCCCAAACTTGGCTGCAGTCTCCCCATTCCAGTCAGGTGCCCCAGAAAAACACAGTACTCTCACCCAGGCTCACAGTTAGGGCTCCTGTAACAGCCCCACAGTGTGTGTGTGTGTGTGTGTGTGTGAGGGGTCTACACAAGTTTACCACTCGTGGTGCAGGAGGCAAGGAGAGAAGATGGCGGCTTGTGAGTTGTAGTGAGGACCTGTTTCTGCTTCCAGGTCACAGATGACTCCCACTTCTGCTTCCAGGTTGCAGGCAACTGACTTCTCTCTGGAGCCTCCTTTATAAGGGCACTAATCCATGCATGAGGGCCTCACCCACATGACCCAATCACCTCCCATGGGCTCCAGTCCAGCACATCACATGGGAATCGAGGCTTCCAAATATGAATTTAGGAGCACACAGAAGTGTAGACCATCACTACCTGGAGTCTGGCAGACTTCTGGGCGACCGCAGCTGCAGGTCCTCTGGTCACCCAGTCCCCCACCACCACCCCATTAACTCAGCCCCCTCGGCTTTGTTAAAAGCCGATTCCAGTCTAATCACCATGGTGATCCCAAGTAGCCTTGAGGAAGAGCAGGAGTGTTGGAGGCAGCTCCAGCGAGTGGGACTGAACACGACACCGTGTTGTTTCTGTGAAAGACCCCACTGCAGCACCCACACTGCTGTTCGCTGCCTGAGTTCCAGACAGAAGGAAATGCTACACTTCCAGCGGAGGCTGCTAAGAAGAAAGACATCACCTTGCCGGGTGTGTTGACGCAGGCCTGTAATACCAGCACTTGGGAGGCTGAGGCAGGAGGATCACTGTGAGTCTGAGACTAGCCCGGGCTACAAAGTGAGCTCAAGGCCAGCCTGAATGGCACAGTGAGACTCTGTCTCAAAAAGACAAAAAAAGAAGAGGAAGAAGAAGGAGAAGGAGAAGGAGAAGGAGAAGGAGAAGGAGAAAGAGGAAAGAAGGAAAGAAAGAAAAAAGAAAAGAAGGAAGGAAGGAATGGAAGGAAGGAAGGAAGGAACCCCCTTTCCCACCCATGGTCCTTAGACCCCGGGGAGAAGCCCAAGCCCAGGAGGCATCCTGGGCTCCACAAGTTCTTCCTGAATCTCCTAGCTCTGCCCCAGCCTTCCTTCCTGGACTGAGCCTCAGTGGGCTGCGTCTCTCGGAGGGTTTACCCTAGAACCTTTCCAGCGTGGGTCCCACGAGCTCCTGTCCAAGCCTCAGGTCAGCGCTCGCCTCCTCCCTGAAACCTGCCTGGTCCTGGGGCCGCATTAGCTGCCCCTCTCTGTCTCCTGAGGCCTCCCTTCCCCACACCCCAGGTGCCAGCCACGCACACACGGTGACCCCCCAACTCTCTGTGCAGCAGTGCTGCCCACCCATCGGCAGTGGGAAGTTGGCCTTATCATGCTCAGCCTTGTGATTCCAGGGGTCCTCTGTTCCTGAGCGAATCCTTTCATTTCTTTGAGCTGTCTGTAAGGGCAGCTGGCATTGAATTCCTGGCACAGTCAGACCCCAAAGCCCAAGGCTAGAACGAAGTGAATCAACCGCATGGCCGTAAGGGACAGAAGGCTCTGCTGTGGATAATTCTTTGTAAATTCAGCTAACATCTACCAAGATCTCTTGGGAATCGGGCATTGTTGTAAGAACCCAGCATTCATGAAATCATTTAATCCCCAGACCCCAAGCACCTAGCAGCATCATTCCTGCCTCACAGATGAGAAAACAGAGGCACAGAGGAGCAAATTCTCTTGTCCGAGGTCACACAGCGATACAGGGGTGAAGCCAGGATTTCAACTCGGAGCCCACATGGCATCCCTTTCCTAACTGTGGCAAGTGCGGGGTCCACCGATCTGCACACGAGAGAGGCACGCAGCAGGTCAGCAGGGCCTGCAGTACCCCATAAAGGTGGGGGAGCAGCCTGGGGACTCAGGAGGGCCCAGCTGCTGCTCGGCTGGGTGACTGTGGCAGGTTGAGTCCTAAGCCCCACGCCTGTAAAGAGGCCCTGCGATGTGGAAAGGGGCTTCGAGGATGTGACTAAATGAAGAACTCTGAGGTGAGGAGGTATTAAGCTTTGGATCAAAAATGTTCCCCCAAAGGGTCCTGTGTGCAGAGGCGGGGCTTCCAAAGGGGATCAGAGCCTGACGCATTGTTCTCATAAATGGATTAATCGGTGGGGGAGCTCAAGTTGTTAGCGGGTGGAGCGCGGGTGGAGGGGGGCCTCACGGGGTGTGACTCAGAGACGTGCCCTGTCCCCAGCTCCTTCCCCTGCCCTCTCTCTTGCTCTCTCTCGCCTTCCTGGTTACCGTGAGGTGAGCAGCTTTCCTCCTCCAGGCCCTTCCGCCATGATATTTCTGCCTTGGAGCCAGCCGACCATGGACTGCACCTCTGAAACTGTGAGTCAAGCGTACTGCCCCACCTCTGAGTTTGGGGTGTTGGGTATTTCGTACCAGCAATAGATGGATGGCTGACACAAGAGTATCCAGGGGGGCCAAAGTCATCTCAGAGGTCCTCATAGGAGGGAGGTGGAGGCAGGGAGGGATGGGACAACCCTAGCAGAGACTGGAAGACACTGTGCCAATGGCTTAGAAGATGGAGGAGGTGTGGGGGCCTCTGGGGCAGGAAAAGGTGGGGAGACAGACTTCCCACGGAACCTCCAGCACGAACACAGCCCTGTCAACGCTTTCACTGAGGACTTCTGCCTCGTGGGACTGTAGGAGAGTAAACCTGTGCTAGGAGGTTGGGCGCCATTTGGTCCAGCAGTGCCTGGAGGGACTAAGATGGTGGCCTGGGGCTTCCTGGGCCTCGGCTGCCCTGTCTGTGAGGTGGCGGGGTCACCCCCTCCGCTGCCTGTGGGGAGACGCGGGCAAGAGAACGCAGGGGCTGGGCTCGGGACGGGTCTGCTTTTCAGTCCTCTCAGGTGTCCACGACCTCCGCCGGGTGTTAGCTTGGGGTCAAGGGCGGCTCCCGCTCTTGGCCTGCCCCCCGGGGCTGGGGAATCTCCCGCGTGTCCCCCCTGGTCCCCTGCAGACTCAGCTTCTCCGCAGACAGCAGACGGCCGCCAGGTGTCGGCCCAGCCGCTTGGCCAGAGCCCAGCTGGAGGCCACAGGGTGAGAGCCAGCTACCACACGGAGGAGGACTGCAGCTGGGTCTCGCCACCCACTTAGCCTGGCGCAGTCCCCCAGAAGGCCTGGTCACCGTCCCGGCTCCGGGCAGCGAGCCAGGAGGCCGGGCCTGCTGAGGAGACCAAGCTGGCCCGACATGCTCACCCTTTTGGAGGGTCCTTGTGTCTGCTCCCCTCAAGCATTTAACCAGGGCCAACATGCACTAGCAGTTACTGCTTTTCCCCAAATCTACCCGGTGCCAAAGGGTGAGTCTTAATTTGTCTAAGTCAATCCTGGCATCCTGTGGTCCCCGCAAATAAGTGGCCTCCAGGTGACCATGTGACCCAGTTCTGGATAATTAAACATAAAAGCAAAGTCTGCTGAGATATTCTGGGAACTCTCTTCCTATTAAGAGAGAGAGATGGGCCAGGGAAAGATCTTTTTCATCTTTCTCCCTTCCTGCTCTGCACGCTGTCATCTCAAATTGTGATTTCTGGAGCTTCAGCAGCCATCTTGTGACCTTGAGGGGATAATGGCAGGGACTGAAGTATCAGCATGTCCAGGGTGGAAAAGAAGAAAACTGGTGGCTGGGTGAGTTAGTTTTAGGCATTGACTTTGCTGAGCAACAGTGCCCAGATGTTTGACCAAGCACCAGTGGAAATGTTGCCGTGAAGGTATCTGAAGATGTGATGTGAATCGACAGACTCTGCATCCAACAGATCGCCCTCCGTGACGCGGGTGGGCCTGGTCTGATCAGTTGACAGCTTTAAGAGAGAAAGACTGCATTGTGGAGGAAGAAGGAATCCCAGCCCCAGGTGGCCTTCAGACTTGGGTTGCAACATGAGCTCTTCCTAGGTCATCTTGGTTGGGCTGCCCCACTCGGGTGTGTCAATCACTAGACAGGAAGGGAGGGGGTACCCCTGCTTTATCAGCTCTGTTGCCCGCTGAGAAGCCCCCCCAGTGCTGGCGCATGCGGCCGCACCTTGCAGGATTTCCCATGAGCCCACGGGGCAGCTGGGCCCTCTGCCCACCCTGGCCGGGTTCACACACGCGCCTGCCCCGGTGGGGCTGGGCTGACGGACAGCTGAGGGCGACCTATGTGCCACACGCGACCCTGGAGTCCTGTTTCTTGAGGACATTACTGGGACAGCTGGCAAACTCTGAATAAGGAGCATAGATTAGATCGCAGTGTGGTGTGGATTTCCTGAATGTGATCCCCGTGCGGTGGCTGGGGACACAAACGCCCTCGTGTTGGGAAATACACGGAAGTATTTAGGGGTAAGTGGATATCCCGAGTGCACTGCCATCTCCAATGTTTCGTGGGGGGCAGGAGATATATAAATATAAATGCAGGTCTTGTGTGCGGAGAGAGAGAAAGAAAACAAACAGTGAAGGTTTAACGTGTGAAGAAGCTGAGTGCAGGGTAAACAAGAATCCACTGTACCCTTCGCAGTTTCTCTATAAGCCCGAAGTTAATTTTAAATAAAAACACAAACAAAAAAATCAAGGATGGCAGGTACGGTGGCGCACATACACCTGTAATCCCAGCACTCAGAAGGCTGAGGCAGGAGGCTTGCTGTGGGCTTGAAGCCAACCTGTCTCAAAAAACAAAAGGAAGGAAGCAAGGGAGATGGAGGGTGGCAGGACTCAAGCCCGGTTTACCAGTACGCAGCTGGGGTGTCCACGCGAGATGAAGCTGGACTCCGGCTCCCAGGGGCCCACAGTTCAGCCTGGCAGGAGCAGGCTCTCCGCACACATCCCCGCACCCCCCGAGGCCTCCTTGGGGGCCAAGCCCCGGCAGGCAGTGAGAGGGTGGCGGAGCTCGCGTGGAAGTCCCTTCCCTCTCGCTCCTTTTGACTTCGCGTCGGGGGCTGGGCGGGCTTGGTTGGACCAATGCGCGTCTACGCGATGGCGAATGAGGACGCTGGGCTCCGAGCTGGGCTTTAGCTTTCCGCTGCCGCAGGGCCTTGAGCAAGCGCTTGAGTCTCCTGTGCCTTGGTGTCCACCTGAGTCAAATGGGGACAATAACATCACACAGCCCACAGCATGGCTGCCGCAAACATGCACTGAGTTGATTGAGGTTTGGGCCCAGTCCAGGGACGATGCTCAGTAATCGCCAGCTCTCCTTGTCACTGCCGCCATCGCCAACTCTAAGAGAATTTCCTTAAGATCCTCCACTCTAAGAGGGCGTGTGGCACATGCCTGCAGTCCCAGCTACTTGGGAGGCTGAGGCAGAAGGATCGCAAATTCAAGCCCAACTTGGACAATTTAGCATCTTCACAAGACCCTGTCTCAGACTAAAAACCAAAAACAGGGCTGGGGATGCAGCTCAGTGTGAAGGTCTTAGGTTCAATCCCCAGTGCTAAATAAATAAATAGGAATCCTGCCAGGTGTGACGGCGCACACCTGTTAATCCCAGCTGCTTGATACTCAGGCGGCAGCAGCATAAATTCAAGCCCAATCTGGGCAATTGAGCGAGGCCCTGACTCAAAATAAAATGAAAATAAAAAGGGCCAGGTGTAGCTCAGTGGAGAACGCTTGCCTGGCATAGGCGAGGCCCTGGGTTCAGTGAGAAGCTTATGCTAAGTGAAGCGAGACAGTCACGAAAGGGCAAATTCCACCTGGTTCTGCTTGCTCGTGTGAGGGACCAGAGGAGCCAAATTCAGAGACAAAAAACAGGGCTGGGAGGGGCCGGGGGAGCAATTATTTCAGAACTGGAAAAATTCCAGAGACCAACTTCGCAACCCTGTGATCGTGCTTCACACTACTGAACTGTAATTCAGAAATGATCGACATGGGAAAGTTTAAGTGTTTTTGTCACAATAAAACAAAAAAATGTTGATATAAAAATAATCTGGCAAGCCCTCCAACGTGACAAGGGACTAAAATCGGCCACCAGGGGGCGCTCTGCACACACCCCCATTTTTGGTCACAGCGCGCACCCCCCCACCCCGTGCTGCAACTTCTACAGGAGCAGAAGTCAGGGGGTCTCCCGGAAATAGGGCTGCTTCTCCTCCTTGCCCCCGGCCCCTTCTCCAGATGCACCAGGTGTGTGAGGACTGAGCGACCCAGGTCACAGCAACTCAGCCCCGTTCTTTCTTGGGGTCCCTTCCCTCTGTGCTGGAGATGCAGGTGGTCGGGGTGGGGTGCCCTGCTTCATCCAGATGCTGCAGGCTGGGAAAGAAAGAAGCAGCAAGAAGCACCAACCCCACACATGTTACAGAGGAGGGAAACCAAGGTCCAGGAAGACACAGGGATGGCGCCCCGGAAACGGATCGGTGGCCTGAGTCACACAGGTACACAGCTTTGGGGTCAACCAGACCGGAGGTTTTTCAGACTCGGGCTGCTCACCGTAGCTCATAAACCTCCCTGGCCCTCTGCTGCCTCGGCTGTAAAATCCAGGCCAATGCCTGTGGGGTGGTTGGAAGATTGCAAGGGCTTCATGAAATCCCTGGTACCAGCTGGGCGCGCTGGTGCACACCTCTAATCCCAGCACCCTGTGTTTTGGATTAAAAACTGGTGGTCAACTTAACACCAGCTGAATTACACCAGCATGGTGCTGAGTGTAGATGGCCCACCTGAGGACAGTTGCCAGCGTAAATAGAGATGTGGAGACGAAGAGCGAGGAATTGTGGGTTCTCCTAAGCATTGCTGTTTGGAGCTGATGGTTCTGGAGGAGCTTGTCATGCTGGCTTCCCCAATATGGATTTGGCCGTTATTGTCGGAGGAGCTCGGGACCTTGTTGCTGATGGTGGCTGCGGTTCACTTTGGGGGAGCTCTGCTCCTCACATTGAGCATCGCTTCCTGGCTCTACAGGGGAAGATATGTGCTGTTTAATCTCCAGGAGAAGCTTGTCACCCTGGGCTTCCTGACCTGTACTTTACTCTTCCCATCGTCGGAGGAGCTCGGGACCTCACTGTCCCTGAGGATATCTATGGTACTTTTCAGGGGAGCCATGGTCCTTATTTTGAGTGTGACTTCCTGGCTCCAGTGTAGAACCCTTGATCTATTGACGCAGCTCCATCACCCCCTCCCCCCCACTGACATAGACTTTCTAGCTTCCACCGCTGACCTTTGGCCTTCCCAGTGCAGATCTGTAAAACAGACTGGCATGAGTCCTTATCGTGGGCTCTAAGACTTCTGGTTGGATTTGTGGGAGGCATTGTCACGGGCTCTGGGTCTTCGACTGAACTCATGCAGGACATTCCTGTGGGATCCAGGCCCTTGGCTGAATATTCTGGGTCTTTAGTGTTGTAGACAGATTTTCCTGCACTTTCTTGTGTTTAACTCTGGGTGACCGTCATAAAACAGTATTAAAATACTGTGTCCTGTATGCAGTTATTCTCCCTGTAACCCCTGACTACAACACCCTGAGAGGCTGAGGCAGGAGGATCACAAGTTAGAGCCCAGTCTGGGCAACCCAGCAACTTAGTGAGACCCTGTCTCTAAATAAAAAATACAAAAGGGACTGGGCTCAATGTGTGAAGGACCCGAGTTCAATCCCCAGCACTAGGAGAAAAAATACAGTACCTAGAAAGCCCTCAGTGGAGGGGCCAAGTACTACCCCGCACCCCACATGGCTGCGGGCCTGGCCTGCTCCCTCTCCCGGTGCCTTTCTACGCTGGCGTCCTCCCTGGTGCAGGGCCTCTTAAATGACTCCCTGGAAGGACCCCACGACACGCCACAGGCTCAGGTAAACCAAATCAAGGAAACTGGCGCCCTGTGGACCTCAGGGAAAGTCGGATAGCCAGTGACTGGGAAGGGCAGACTCAGGATTTGGACCCTTGGCGCCCCAGGACGGTCCTCCCTTTCTACTCCCACATCCCTCTCCATCCCTAAGCCATTCTGTCCCTCCTTCTGGTCAGCTCCAGGACACAGGTCCCACACCCATGTTCCCTCCAGCCCCCAGCCCACTCCCTGCCATGCTGAAGGACTCTCCTGCTGACCTCAGGACCTTTGCACGGGCTGTGTCTGCCACCTGGCACACTTTCTCCCATCTACCCCATAGCTCTCTACTTCCCTCCTTCAAGTCCGGGCTCAAATGTCACCTTAGTGGCATTTTCCCTGACCACCCTGCCTCGGTCACCTGTCAGCCTCTCCAGCTGTCTCCCATCTCTGCTTACTCCTTTATTTTTTCTTTAATCTTGGTTCACAAAAAAAAGTGACTCAACCATAATCCTTGGTCCCATCCATCTCGTGGTGGGTGGCTTTAATGCCTGCATCTGGAGTGTGATGTAACATTTCAGCATGGGAATTAAATCATAGTTTATTCATTTGCTCTGTTTCCCAATTTTATCCACTGTAAACAGCTGCACTGGACATTTTTTTTTCTCTGTAGTAAGGCTGAACCCAGGACCTTTGCACTGAGGTTACACCCCCAGCTCATTTTCAATTTTTTATTTAGTTTGAGACAGGATCTCATTAAGCCACTAAGTTGCCCAGGGTGGGCTCAAATTTGTGATCCTCCTGCCTCAGCCTCCCAAAGATGTTCTGTGAATGGGCAATAGTTTCTCCAGGGGGCATGCAATGGGGCAGAACCACAGGATCCCAGGGTACTTGTGCACCTAACTACACGAGGAAAGAGGGTCCTCAGGCCCAGGGCTTGATACTTCTCACCGCACTTAGAGTTAAAATGCAGCGTGAGTGCGGATGTAATGTATGCGTGTTGGGTAGAGTTTTGTCTTTGTGCATTGCTGTAGCCCCAGCCCCTAGGACAGTGTCTGGCACATAGTAGGTGCTCAATAAGTGTTTTCTATCTGGATGAAAAGTCGGTGGCTCCTCTGAGAGCTCACAATACACAGCCCGGCTGGCTCTGCCCTCCCACTCTCTCCACCCCTCAAACGCTGGGCAGGACCGAGACACAGGCCGCCTGGACCCCGGAAGCCCCGGTTTTCAGTGCAGCCTCTGCTCCGTCCCCAAAGACACCCAAGTGCTCTGCTTCCTGATTCCCACTTCAACTCTCTTTCTGCTGTAGAGGAGAAGGCCACGGCAGGCTCTGGAGCAAGAGGGGGCCCGGGCCTGGGGCTCTTCAGGGCCCCCCCCCGCCTCGCCCTGAGAGTGTCTTCTGGCTCCCCCAACTGGCTCTGCATTCCCCTTCTGGGCCCTGTCGACCTGGACCAAAGCTGGGTATACAGTAGGTGTTCAGTGAGGTCTGGCTGGGTATACAGTAGGTACTCAGTGAGGTCTGGCTCTCCACGGCTGTTTCAAGCACAAATCAAAGCACATCAGACCCTCCCGTAGTCCCCCGGCTCTTGGGATGAAACCTAAGCCAGCCTGGGGGCTTCGGAGGCCACACAGCAGCCCCGCCCTCCTCTCCTGCCCCTGCGCTCCCCAGCTCCCTCCCAGATGCCCCCTGGGGGCTCCCCAGAGGCCTTCGCTGGCCGGGACTCTCCTCCCCCTGGCCGTGGTGGGTGCCGCGGGTCGGCTCACTTCCACCTCTTCCCCCCCACCCCGACGCGGAGGCCCAGGGGCAGCAGGCGCCGCGCTGTGTGCATTCTGTCTGGGGCCTGGCACAGGAGAGTGGTCAGAGGGTAGGTGGATGGATGGTCAGACGGACAGATGGACGGACAGACGGACAGGTGGATACACAGACGGATGGGTGCACACAGGGACGGACGGGAGAAGGGCAGGAAAGGAGGGAAAGCAGGCAGACAGACCCGCGGTGCCCGCTGACACCTGGGATGCGCCCTGTGCTGAGGAGCGCCCGTGGCACCGGGCGCTGTGACACAGAACCCCAAAGCCCCCGGCCAGTTCCCCCCAGAGGGCATCAGTGAATGTGAAACCATCGATGACCATGGGGCTGGCAAAGGCAGACCTCACGGGCAGGCTGCCCGAGCGCGACCGGCCGGCCCCAGACGCTTATGTCCTACGGGCTTTTCCATTCGTCTCTGAGCCATCTCCTCCCGTCTCCTGGAGGCCTCCGTGGCCAAATGCCTCCTTTGAATTCCTCTCTCCTACGATGCCCCAGGAGCAGGACTTTGTACTCTCAGATGCTCTGCACCCAGCTGAGGGGCCGTCAAGAGCCACATGTGCTAGGTCCTCAGCTAGATGCCATTCATTAGTCAGTCAACAAACACAGAGGCAGCATGGTGCTGTGGGAGGTATGGAGGGCTTTTGTGTCTGCCATGTGTGAAATGAGGGCAGCACTACCTACCTCCTGGGGTGGTTGTGGAGAGTACTGCGCATTACGTAAGTGCCTGGCACATAATAGACGCTCAGGAAACGACATGCATTATGTAATGAGCCGCACAGAGATGAGTGCGCCCTGACCTCATGAGTGTCACTCTCTCGTGGGGACAGACTGAAGTAGCTACTCGGGATCCAGGACCTTACCGAGGTGTGGATAAAGGAACACAGAGGGGAGGGGATGACTCATGGAAGGCTGCCTGGAGGAGGCGACATCTGGTGAGACCTTATGTAGCAGGAGGCAGGAAGTCTAGAGATTTGGGACTTTATTTTCACGTTGCTGCCAAATCCCCGCGTGACCTTGTGCTGATCTCCTCCCCACCCTGGGCCCCGCAGAGCGCCTCCTGCACCCTCAGGTCTCTGGGCATCCGCTCTAAACCACGCAGGGTCACAGGAGAGAAAGGCGGAGAGACCTCCCCGGGAAACACAGATGCACAGGTGTGCCCGTGGCGGGGAGGCGATCTTCGTGCACCCCCAGAAACCTCTCCTACCGGAAACCTATCAGCAAAACCTAGGTCAGCTCTCCCACGGGAGCTTGATTCCTGCAGATGTAACTGCCCTCGGCCAGGGCCAGGCAGGCGGAGGTGGAAAGGCCACCGGACACAGGACAGAGGCCCGGGGCAGGTGGACGCCCCAGCTGGCTGGTCGGGCTCCGGGAAAGCGCCCAGCGGCCAATCCTGACCACACCTCGATCTCCGCCAGCGCTGGGAGGCGGACACCAAACTGCTGAACCCTGGCGCTCCGGCCAATGCCCCCCTCGCAGCCTTCATCTCCCCCCATCTAAACACCGCAGGCCGGGCTGGGGGTGGGGGGTCTGTCCCCCTCCTAGCCAGACACTGTGACCCACTGACATTTGAGCTGTGGCCTCCACCGCCCCCCTTTCCATCCAACCACCCGCCTGCCCAGCATCTATTAAACACCTGCTGTTTGCAGGCAGTTGCGAAGGCCATGCTGGGGGGGACTTCAGGGTCCCTTCCCCGGGGGGGCGGGGTCTGCGGCCCCTCTGCCACCCGAAGCAGGGCACAGGGGGAGGGGCTGCCTGCGGGGCCCCGGCTCTGTGTCTGGCCCCCACTCTGCGCCTCAGTCTTTCCACCCGGGGAACTCTGGAGTCCGTGTTCCCTGTGGCTCTGACAGGAGCCGTCGCAGGTCCTGGCAATAAGGAGGAGAGGCAGGGGCTCCCCCGGATGCTTCCAGAGCCTTCCCAGGGCTGTCTCTGGTCCACGCGAAGCCACCCGAGCTATTTATTGAGTGCCCGTGGTGTGCAAGGCCCTGGACGGGGCGGCTGGAATGCAAAGATGACAAAGATTCAAGGAGGGGATCCCGAACACTCGCTGCCCCGCGCTGCACCTGGGATGGGGGGCTTCGTGTTGTCCCCGGGGGCAGCCGAGGATTGGGGCGCCCAAGACAGGCATGCGGAGCGCATGTGTCTCCTCCCCTTCCTCCACCCTTCCCTCCCTTCCCCCTCCCCTCCCTCCCCTCCCCCCTCCGGCCCCCGCCCCCGCCCCTCCCCCTCCCCCCGCGGGATCCCGGCGCCCGCGGCCCTGCGTGCGTCCTCCCGTCGGTGGCGGGGCTGAGTCGCGGGCGCGGCGGGGACAGCAGGGCGCGGAGGCGGGACCGCGGCTCCCCCCGCCCCGGAGCCAGGCGGCGGCGCGCGCGATCGCGAGCGGTGAGGAGCCGGCGCGGGAGAGGCGGTGAGGCTCGGCAGGGCGCGGGGGGACCCCACCCCGGAGCCGGCGCGGTCCCGCGGGTGGGTTGGGGGGCGCTGCCACCCCCAAGCGGGACCCAGAGCTGTCCGGCTTTGCCCCTCAGTGACGCGACCCCGGAGGGCGCTGGGCCGCGACCGCACCCCGCACCCCGCGCGCCCCGCATCCCCGCGCGCCCCAAATCCCGCATCCTCGCAGGGCGCGGGCCCTGGGGAGCAAGAGCCGGGGCCCGGGAGGGGGCGCCGCGGGCAGAAGCTCGGCACCCAAGTCCCCAGCCGAGGGTCCCGCCCCAGGGAATGCGGGCAGGGCCCCCCAGGCCCCCTTACTGTCCCCCCATCGGTCCCCATTGTTCTCAACCGAACCGAGGTTCTCCTGGGAAGGGGGAGGGGGTGCCGCGCTCACCTCTTAAAGGGCCCTCTCCCCTCTGTCTCCCGTAGGTCGCGAGCACGAGTGGGGTGGGGCGTGCCCGCGGGCCCCCGCCCCCCTCGCCCTGGTGGTCCCCGGCCCGGCAGCCCAGGGGCGCCGCACGCCTTCCCCGCGCGTTCTGCGACCACCCGGGCCTCCTAGGACGTCGTGGACAGAGGACGGGGGCCCAGGCCGCCCCTGGTGCGGCAGCCGTCGGAGAGGCGGCCCCCGGAGGCCGGGAGCGGGTCGGGTCGCAGCTAGGAGCGCAGGGGCCGCCGAGCCCGCAGAGGGCAGGGCTGGGCCCCGGCCTCCCGGGTGACAGACGTTGCGTGGCAGCGACAGAGGCCAGCAGGGAGGAGGCCGGACCCGGAGCAGAGACAGCGGGCGGCCTCACCTGAGAGCGGGGACCCGGGAATCTAGCGCCGCTGTCCCCGTCCCGAGAGATCCGGCTCCCTGGCAGCCGCCTTCTCTAGACAGCGCTGCCCGGAAGGGGTCCCGGTCCCCAGAACCCAGGCCTGCTGGAGACGAGGCCCCCAGCTTCCTCCCAGGAAGAGGAAGTTCCCTGCGGTCCCCAGGCCCGGGAGGACCTGGGCCAGCCAGCCCGGGGACCTGGCCCCTGAGGCAGCAGCGGCCATGTCCCGGCCAGGCCAGGGCGCGATGGTGCCGGTGCCCGGGCTGGGCTTCCCGCCGCAGAACGTGGCCCGGGTGGTGGTATGGGAGTGGTTGAACGAGCACAGCCGCTGGCGGCCCTACACGGCCACCGTGTGTCACCACATAGAGAGCGTGCTCAAGGAGGACGCCCGGGGCTCTGTGGTCCTGGGGCAGGTGGACGCCCAGCTGGTGCCCTACATCATCGACCTGCAGTCCATGCACCAGTTCCGCCAGGACACAGGTGAGCACCCCGCCCTCAGCGTGCCCCTCACCCACGCCCTCTCCCCCAGGGAGCCCGCCGGGACTGCCTCCCTCGCCCTGCCCTGGGCTAAGGGACAGACTTAGAGTGTCCGCTTGAAGACCTGGGCTCCAGGGCAGCCTCTTAGGTTAGCTGTGGGGCTTTAGACGGGGCGCCTCGCATCTCTGAGACTCAGTTTCCTCATCTGCAAAACGGGTCCATGTGGATCAGTATCAATCAAGATCCCTGTCTCTGTCCCCTGCCTGAGGGTTAAAGCGAATGGGCGGCTGAGCCCAGAAGCAGAGGAGTCTTTGCCCTTGGTTGTGGCCGCACATGCTCCTTCTTCCTCCTTCCCAACACTGCCAGGCAGTATGGCTTATTGTCGTAGTAGTAGCATTAGTCCCATTTGACAGATGGAGAAACTGAGTCTCCGGGAAGCTGAGTGATTTCAACTCAGAGCTGTGATTGGAGCCCAGGCAGTGGAAGGTTTTCTGCCTGGGAAGGCACAGTGTACTGGCTGCGGGTGTCGGGGTGAAGAGAAGTGGTGGCTAATCATTGGGGCTTGCTGGTAATGGTGGTGGTAATGATGGTGGCCGTCACGCTGGTGCCTTGGTGTTGGTGTTGGTGTGGGTGTCATGGTAACAGTGGGGGGTGCTGGTGGCAGTGCTGTGGTCCTGATGGTGGACCCAGTGGTGGTGGCCACGCTGATGGTTGTGCCGGTGTGGCCCTGAGAGTGGTGTGACATGCAGTGATGGTGGAGAGGGGTGTTGGTGGCAGTCCTGGTGGCCATCTCGGGAGTGTAATGGTGGTGAGGGTTGTGTTGATGGTGATATGGTAGGTGACAGTGGTGTGGTGACAAAAATACTCTCGCTCTCCGGTCCCGGGGCTGTGTCACACGGTGGAGAGTTCCGAGTTCCTGCTCTGTGGTCTCAGTGACAGGCAGGGCGAGCAGTGATACGGTCCTGCCACACAGAAGCGGCCCGAGAGTCCTGGCCACGTTCCACCCCCGGGGAGCAGCCAGCGAGGCTCTGGGGAAGTTTCCGTGAAGCCCTGAGTGACAGCACTGATGCGACAACCTTGGGGACAGTGGGATGCCGTCTCCCTCTCTAGAGCTGTGCTCCCCCACGTGACAGCCACTAACCACACGTGGGCGTTGAAGTTTATGTTCGTTAAGATGATGAAAGTCGTGAGAAGCACTAGCGACCTCCAAGTGCCCAGTGTAGGACAGGACGGTGTAGACTCAGAAATCGCCATCGCTGCGGAAAGTTCCGCTGGACGTCGCCACTCTTGAGCGCTGTGTGGCCCCTGCCGAGCGCCCAGTGAGTCTGGGTTTGCAGGCGAACTCATGACATTTCAGTGCGTCTTCGTTTTCATAACTCCAGGCGTTGGCTGTGGCCGTCACTAGTCAGGCCCAGCATCAATGCTTTCGTCATCCAGGGATTTAGTTACCTCCTGCTGCATGTCAGACGCTGCGCTAAGCCCTGGGCCCAGCAGGTAGCAAGTCGGACCTCTGTAGAGGTCTGCTACTGGGAAACCAGCCACAAAGGTCCCCGGGTAGTTGAAGAGCAAGCAAACACATGATCACATGGGAATCAGTCACTGGTCTTGAGAGTGTGGGATAAATCAGGGAAACTGATGTTTGAACAGAGATCTGAAGGATGATTGAGGAAAATCCATGTTCTGTGTAGAGGGACAGCCAGTGCAAAGGACCCGGGGTAGAAGAAGCTGAGTACATTCAAGTCTACTGTATCCAGAGCACAGTGAGTGAGGGGAAAATGGCACAAGGAGGGTTGGAGCAAGGAGCGGGACTGTGCAGAGGAAAAAGGACAGTTGCCCTCCAGTCCTTGTGCCCATTATTCCAGAGGAGTCCAAAGCCCTGGGGAGACTGGGGGATGCTGGGCCTCCCCTGTCCTGATCTCCATTCCATTCCGGAGCTGGAGGGCAGGGGCCGGCTTGGTGTTCCCCAGGTTCAGCACTCATGGAGGCTGCAGGGATCGTCCAGGACCTGTGTCCCCCGAAAGTCCAGCCCCGTCCCTCTCTGCTTCACCCCCACCCCCTGTCACTGTGCACACCACACCTGCCCCTGCTTGCCGGAAAAGGGAAAAAGCCTCTCATCTCTCTATGGGCTCCTGGGCGCCTGCCAAGACCCCCAGCGAGGGGGAAGCCTGGAAACTCCGGGTGGGGAAACTGGGATGCCCGGGAATCTCTAGGAGGGGAGTAAGGGGCTCCCAACCTCAAGGCTGCAACAGGCCACCCACTCCCCCAGGTCAGAGCTGAGTGGAGGAGGGGGCTTGGCCTTCATTGCTCATATTCTGGGTCAGCCTGGACTCACAGTCCCCCAGGCAGCAGCGCTGGGAACCGGGCTCCCCGCTGTCCTGAGCAGCTGTGTGACCCCGGCTGGGTGTCTCCGTTTCCAGGTCTGTGAAATGGCGTCACTAGCAAGGTGGCTGGACTGCTAGAGAGAATCAGGCCTATTTTATCCCCAGACTGCAGCAAATTCCCTACTGTGTACACACACGGTGGGTGCAAGAGAGACGAGTAAGAGGTCCAAGAGCAAACCCGGCGTGGTGGTGCATGCCTGTCATCCCAGCACTTGGGAGGCTGAGGCAGGAGGATGGCAGTGAGTTCCAGGCCAGCCTGGGCTACATAGCAAAACCGTGTCTCAAACAGAGAGAGAGAGAGAGAGAGAGATCTTAAACCTTGAAGAGTTCATTTCACACACTCACACACGCCAACATAAAACTTTAAAACCCAAAACGTGCACATATGCACTGAAATCAACCAAATCTCCATCTGGATTTGCTGGCCGTCCCATCCTCCGTGGGCTTGCTGAGGTCAGCTTCCGTCTGAGGGGAGACAGCAGCCCGGCCTGATTTTGCTGGCGCCCTAATACAGGAGGAGCTGGCAGACTTTTCTGCCGGGGCAGATGGTAAATCTTTTAGGCCTCCCCACCCAGCGCTGTCGTTGGGAAAACAGCCACAGACAACATGCAAATGAACGCAGGCGGCTGTGTGCTGATAAAACTACTTGTGGACGCTGAAATTTGAAATTCTTACTGAAATCAGTATCATTTTCAGGACCCGTGAAATATTTTCTTTTTTTTTTTTTTTCCTTTCCAACTATTTAAAGTGTCGAAACCAATCTCAGTTCCCAAGCCGTGCAGAGCAGGTAGTGGGTGGATTTGGTCCTCTGCCCTGACAGCCTCTTCACCTGCCTGGGGGGTCACACAGGGCGGTGTCCCGGGGCGCCCAGCTTGGTGAAAACACGTGCGCATGCGCACACGCCCACAGCCCAGCCTGCGCGTCCACGGCTGACATGCAAGGGTCCTGCCTGCCGCCAGCCGAAGGTCAGAGGTCGCACAGGTGTCTGGCTCAGGCTGCAGGGGGGAAGGAGGTGCTGTTTGTTCAGCTGCTGCCCCTCCCCGGCCCCTGCCGGGTTGTTTGCGCTGCACCCCGTGGGGGGTGGGGTTCCTTTTGAAGCCCTCCAGGGTGGAGCCCCTCCCCCACCACGTGCGAGTCCGACCCGGCGCTATGGGATCCCAGCAGTGGCTTCATCCTGGCAGCTGGAGGGCACAGCAGGGGTGGCCAGGGGTAGGTGCGCCCAGTGCTGCTCATTTTCTGGCTGGGCCAGCGTTCGTGGCTCCGTGTCCTTTGTCGCTGCTGCCTGCGTGCACCCCACGCTAAGGGCAAGAGTTTTGCCAGGCAGGCCCCGCAGCAGGCCGCTGAACCGGTCCCAAAGCTGTCGGGGTCTCGGGGTGAGGTTGTTGCTTCCACCAGCAGCAGAGAGAAGTTTGGGAATGGCTTTCTGCGACCCGCCCCATCACCCTGAGGCCTCAACGTCCTTTGCGGTCGTTGTGTCCCCTGCTGCTGGGACACTGGCTTCGGAGGGCCTCACCCCGGCCACATAGCTGGGCAGAGGGGGGACGTGGGCCTGGCCCGCTGCTCCAAGATTGCTCCCGGCTCCTATGGCCAGGACAGGGGAGGGCACCTTTATGACTGGTGCAGGCCTCTGCCCATTGGGTACAGGGGCAGCTGAGGCCTGGGGCGGCCAGGCTGCGCACCCTCCTCTAACGCCAGGCCAGATGCCCAAGCCTGGCCGTGCCTGCTGCTCCAGCTGTCAGGCTGCAGTGACAGGTGGCGCTTGGCTTTAGCACCTCAAAGGTTCCACTCTGCCCTGATCCCCGCCCTGGCAGAAGGTCCTGCTGGAGGACACTCAGGTTGCTGGAGGACAGTCAGGGCCCCCCAGAGGGGAGGAGCCGCCGTCACTAGGGAAAGCGCTTTCTCCAGAATTTAGACTTCAAAAGGGGAGACTGAGGCCCAGAGAGGCTTCGTGACTTGCCGAAGGTCACACAGGCTAGCAGTCCCGAGCTGGACCCTGGCCTTCCCACACAGGCCCAAGCACAGAAAACAAGAGGGCACTGAATGCCAGGTCCAGTGGGTCCCCTCCCCCTTCTCCCTGGAGAGCCCCCCTGGGGCTTGTCGTCGTCAGTGTGTGCACCAAGCTAGGGAGTCAGGTCACCCTGGAGGAGTCAGGGCCCCAGGTCCCACGTCACAGGGTCCCTGGAGACCCCCCGGGGCTGGGCCTGATGCTGGGCGGGGAGGAGCCACCCGTGTGGGACCGGGAGGGGCCCTCGCCTGGCGACAGTGGGTCTTGTGAGCCCGTAAATCCATTATTGTTTTTGTCAAAGTCATTGGTGCCTGCGTAGTACAGGCCCTGTGGTGGGTTGTGGGCCTTAGAGAGAAGGACAGAATCAATTTCAGAGTCAAATCAACCAATATCAGATCGGTTTCGGAGTCTAGTGGAGGTCAAGGCGGTGGGCGGTGCGGGCAGTGGGTTTGGGGCTCTCCGGGGACTCCCTGTCGGCGGAGCCCTCCCGGAACGCAGCGTGGAGCCCAGGTGGAAGACTCAGCCTCAGCACCGACCTGGGGGCAGAGGGCGGCTGGGACGGAGGCAGGGAGGGAAAGCGGCCTCTCGGGGCCCGCGGGGAGCGGGGAGGGCTGGCTGCTGCGCTTTAGCGGACAGGCCCCGGGGGACCCGCAGCCACACTACGGGACCAGCTCGCACCTCACAGGACTTCGGGCTCAGTAGCTCTGCGGGTGGGGTAGGGGGACCCCTCCCCGGCTCCCGGTACCTTGGACAGCGCCACTGGCGCCCCGTGGGGCTGGGGCCGCCGCTGGGGGTTCCTGGGTCCAAGCGCTTGCTGGCTTCGCAGCCCTCCTCCCCTCGGGCCCTCCCTGCCCCTGCCTCAGCTGTCCCAGAGCTCTGAGGTCTGACCTGGAGGTGGGGGAGGTGACAGGTGACGGAGGCGGCTATGATGAGGGGGCTGGGTTGGAATGGGGGGAGGAGGAAGGGGCCAGGCAGCGCCCTGAGGGGCGGGGCTGTGCTTGGGGAGGTGATGGAGGAGGGCGCGGGCACCGGGGAGGGCGAGGCTGTGATCTGGGAGAAGCAGGTGGGAATAGGTGGGGGGGGGGTGATAAAGAGCATGCGGAAGCGTGGCGTGGGGGCGCACGCCTGTAATCCCAGCACTCGGGGAGGCTGAGGCAAGAGGATTGCAAGTTCAAGCCCAGCCGGTGCAACTTAGCCAAAGTTTAAAAAAACAAAAATAACAAGGGCTGGGGATGTAGCTCAGTGTGAAGGCCCCATGTTCAATCCTCAGTACTGCAAAATAAATAAAATAAAATAGTGTTGAGGAGGGGCCGGGGTGACGAGGGGGTGGCATGGTCCTAGGACTGCCGCAGGCAGGTGCCTGTGCAGATGTAGGACCCCCGATGCCCCCACCGTGGACTCTGAGCCACCCCACGCCTGCCCCCCACTCTGCCCAGGGCCGCCCTCCCCCTGCCTGGCTCCTGCCTCACACCCAGGGGAGCCAGTGCCCAGGAGCCTCCGTGCCCCTAGACAGTCACCCACTCCCCCGAGACCGCACTCAGTCAAACACACAGGTGAGGGCCCAACATCTAGAACCAGCTGCTTCAGGAGCCGTGGGTGAGGACCCGGCTCCCAGTTGCCATGATGGGAGATTGTGCGTTTGAGTAAACCACACCCCCTTTCTAGGCCTCAGTTTCCTCACCTGTAATATGGGCCCAAACGTAAGAATCATCTTGGGGGACTGTGATCAGCATTCATTCATTCCAGAGGAATTTAATGAGCACCTACTATGTCCCAGGCACTAGGAATACCACAGCAACAGACAGGACATGGTCCCCACCCTCAAGGTACTTCTGTCCCAGCTGGGGCTGACAGGAGTGACACAGAGACCAGGCTTCAGGGGAGACCTGGGACACAAGGCTCTCCCTGACTTTGGTACCCCAGGAGTTGCCAGAGTGGGGACCGAGTCTCCAACAGGCCCTGTGTGGCTGTGTCCTTGCCCTGCCACGCTGGCCAAGGGCTCCTGTCCCTCCCCGGGCTCCTCCCATGGTCCTTCTGGAAGAACTCCAGGCTGTCACCTCCACCTGCCCAGGCCGAGGTGGCGGATGGGTGACGGGTACGGGAGGAGTCTGGCGCCAGGCCCTGGAGCCGTCACCCTGAAGTGCAGGACAAAGACGGGGAAGTCAGAGACTTCTGCCAGCGACGGCAACAGCCGGCTGCCTCTGCTCCGCGGGAGGGGCTGGGCCTTTGTCTCTTGTCTCTCCAGCTACGAGCAGAAGTCACCCAAAGCGCAGCACCGAGGCTGGGCCGGGCATGGCCCCGTCTGGTCTCCTCCGTCAGCCCCCACACACAGTATGGAAGCGGCAGTTAGGGGCCAAGGTTCAAAATCTGTCTCTAATCAGCTAGGAATGATCTTAGCAGAGCTTCTCACTCTGGGGCTCAGTTTCCCCAGATACACATAACCTGCAAAGAAGAGAGGTGCAGGCAGTGACTGGAAAACCAGACGCTTTTAACCTTCTTGTCCTCCTGCGCCTGGTCTGCAGTAGGTGCTCAGTAAACCCTGGAATGGGGTGACTGTGACTCCGCTTCTGCTACCTGTTGCCCAGGAGACCAGTGCTTGTCGCCATGACGCTCAGATTGTGGAAATCCAGGCATCCATGAGCCTATCCAGTTGTTAAATGTTTTTGTTTTTGTTTAATGTGCTGAATATGTGGACCAGAACCAAACCACACCTGCAGCGGCCTGGAGGCTCCAGCCTGGTCACAAGGAGCATTCAGTTAGGCCCCGCTGTGCACATTTGCTCCTTCCTTCCTTCATTCATTCAGCTAGCACTTCAGGGTGCCACCTCCCTGGAACCCCGGGGGGCTGAAATCCAGCCCCACCTGGAGGGGCGGCCCGGCTGGCAGTGACACTAACACCCCGGCCCTGCCTGAGCTCTGCGCTGTCACGGGGTCCTGCAGGTGTGGGGGCTGCAGCACAGAGGACAGAGCTGGAGTAGAAACTCAGCGAGGAGGAAAAGGGCGCGGAGTCAGGGAGGACGCGTGGGGCAGAGGCACGGCCACCCACCCCCGGCGCCCTGAGAGGAGGCTGGAGTCTCGGTGAGGAGGTGCGGCTGTGCGGACGGCTCGGCCCGGGCCTTGAAGGTTGATCCCAAGGGTGCTAGGGAGCCACTGATGGGCGCTGAGCCAGGGGGCACCGCAGCCACACCCGAGTGTGTGAAAGGTTCATCGCTGCCACGTGAGAAGGGACCACGGGGTGCAGAGGGGGCAGCTGGGGCGCTAGTCCAGGCGGACAGCACCAGAGGCGGCGGAAGTGGGAGAAGTCGCGTCTCGGCTGGGTCAGTCCTGTGCCTGGCGCCCCCTTCACAGACAGGAAGGGCAGCTCCCAGGCTGCAGGACGCGTGCGGTGACCGTCCCCTCCGTCCCCTCCCTCCATTTCCCGCTCTCCTGGCATTTGGAGGTGTGGTGTCAGGGGTCGCACACAGGGAGCCCCCGCTGGCCACAGCCTCTGCCGTCCCATGGCGCCCCTCTGCACCCCCAACCGGGCCACCACGGCCCCAGGAGCTGGGCCGGCTCCACGCCAGCCGAGACCACTCATGGGCCACGGCCTCGCCCGACAGTCCCAGGAGAACAATGGGGGTCGCAGCACTGCGGGATTATTGAGCGAGGGCTGGGCAGGCACGACGTGGGGCGGGGGCCCTGCCACCTGCCCAGCTGATTTTTTTTTTTTTTTTTTTTTTGAGGCACCGGGGATTGAACTCACAACCTCGTGCCTGCCAGACAGGCACATAAGCTGCTGAGCCAAATTCCTGGCCCTAGTTTTTTGAGACAGGGTTGCACTGTGTAGCTCAGGCCGGCCTTGCACTCGCATTGTAGTCCAGGCTGGCCTCAAACTCACAACGCTCCTCCTACCTCAGCCTCCCGAGTGCTGGGATTAAAGGCGTGCACCACCACGCCTGGCTTGCCCAGCTGATTTCTGTGGCTGCTCGGGGATCCTCAGTCTCCCCCTCTATCACACAGAGCTAATAATGGGACACACACACCCTGGGGCTGGGGTGAGCACCAGGAGGTGATTTGGCCAGAGCACTGGACCAGCGGGTCGTTACTGCTATCTCTGTCACACCGCCGTCGTTGTTATTGTGAGCGCTCGCAGGCACTCAGCGCTGGCCAAGGGGTGGAGCGAGGAGGCCTCGATGACCCACGCGGGGCCGAGCGGCAGCCACGCAGCTTGTTGGCTACATAGCCTCTGTGCCTCAGTTTCCTCCTCCAGAACGTAGGCTCAGCAAAGCAGGCGGCCACGAGAGCCAGGTGGCCTGGGTCTGAGTCCTGGCAGGTGACCTAGGGTGGCTCAGACCCACTCGGGGCAGCGCTTCCACCACCACCACCACCCCCACGTCCCGGCTGCTCGTCACTCTCGTTTCTGGGGCAGCCGAGGACAGCGATGTCCCCTGTGGGGCCCGGCACCCAGTCATGCTCAGCCATGCTCAGCCCCGGGCCTCCCCCACCTGACAGGATGTCCCATGACCGCCTCCCACGGCCCCCTTCCCGGCAGGGTCTGGGTGCCCCAAACTGAGATCACTTCCCTCCGGGAAGCCACCCGCAAAGGGAGGGGCTCCCTGCTGGGCACTGAGGCTGGCTGTGCTGTGCGAGGGAGGGAGGATCTGTGTGGTGGGCTGATCCTTCTCCCTGCTCTCGGCTTCTTCTTAAGGCCAGCAGCTGGGGGCTGAGACACCTAGACACCCCCACCTCTAGATGGCAGGGACTGGGGGGGTGCTTCAGCTCAGGACCATGTGCTTGGGGCAGGAACTCGCACGGCTAAACAAGTGAACCCAGGTGAGGTAGTGAGCACCCCGTCACTCGAGGTATCCTAGACTAAGCTACCTTGGCTAGGTGGACCACAGAACCCATTCCCACTGGGCCTGCCTTTACTTCCTGAGGGGAGCACTGTTCCCAGCTCTCTGCTTTCACCCTCTTAAAACATCATCACTCAGGCCCAATCTGCAAAATGGGAATGATCCAAAGAATGCAAGGATAAAGCAAGGGCACAGAAAGTGTCAAGCCACTCAGGGGCGCATAGTAGGTGCTCGGCGAATACTGATCCTCATTCAGCTGTTGCTGTTTTCTCCCTGTGGTCTCCACTCCTCTCCTGGCCTGGCCTCTGTTCTCCCTGACACCCACGATGGCTACCGCCTCTAGGTTTCCTGCCTTCTTTTTTCTCTTTGTCTCAAACTCCTGTCTCTTTGAGCTCAGCTGCCTTGTACCGGCCCCGGGCTCCCACCTGGGGCTTGGTGTCTCTGACGTCTCTGATCTCTGTGACTCTCCGGCGCCCTCGCCCACTCCTGCTGTGTCTCCCTGCTCCCGCTCCCTGCCCCCTCCCAGGCCCCAAGCAGCCGCCCGCACGCATCTCTGGGGCCAGCCCGGCTGTCCGCTGTCCGGCACCAGCTGACATCTCACCCGAGCCCCTCTCCCGCCTCTCAGCTGGACCGAGATCGGAATTTTTCAACCAAACATCCTTAAGAAACTGGGGAGAGGAAGGATGGGGGAGGACAAAAGCAGGCGTAGAGAAACAGGCTCGGAAGTGAACTTGGCTTGACACAGGTCCCTAACTGCCGCGGGGATGCAGCTCTAAGAGGCCAACCCAGCTCCTTGGGGGGCTGAGAGGCTGTGGCCACGCAAGGGCACAGTGACCAGCACTGCGTCCAGGCCGCCAGTGCTGCGGCCCTGCCCGTCTCCCAGGCCGCTCCAGCCCCCTCTTAGGCCCATTGTTCGGCAGAAAATCTAGGCCAAGGCCACCGTGGAGGAGAGAGAGCCTCGCAGGCCGCTCCCTGGGAAATCTCGAGATCCAAATCCAGGGAGGCCAGCCTGGGTCAGAGAGGTGGACGGATGGGCAGCCTCGGGCTCGGCGGGCGCAGAGCCCAGCGGGGAGGGCGGGAGCCGCCCTAATTACTCCGGCTCTCTGGGTTCCAATCTGGTTTCAAAAGGACTCCAGGGACACAGGCTTTAATAACTACCAGTAAACAAGCAGGAAAATCGATCCCTGGCTAACAGAGCCCCAGCTCCCAGAAGCCTTTGCTGTGAGGCCAGCCAATGCCCTGGCCTTTGGAGCCCTCCTGTGCCTGAGGCCACGTGCCCCGGCTGCACGGCCCTGTCCTCCCCCTCCTCCTCTCTGATCTTTTAGGTGCCAAGTAGGGTGTCCATTTCAGTGGCAGACACCTCCTGTGCGCCCAGCTTTGTTCCTGGTCCCGATGGAAACACTGTGCGGGTCGGACTTGGTCCTTGTCCTCCCAAAAGTGATCAACAAACAAGAGAGATGGAAAACAGCAATGGGTTAGTGACAATGCAGGAATAGATATGAAATAAAAAGAACTGTGTGAGCCCAGAAGCACCTGCTGGAGGAGACAGATGCACAGAGAGCTTTGCTGGTCGAATAGGAGCTCGTCACGTGAAGTGGGGGTTGATGTAACAACAGCCATCCTATCTACTGCCATGCATTGATCGCTTACTACGTGCCAAGGGCTCCGCTAAGCACTTTTGCATTAGATTGTTTTGTCCCCCAGCAATTCTTCGGGTAGGGATGAGTTCCCCCACAGACAGGGACATGGGGGCTGGGATTCACACTCGACCCTAGACACTTCCGGGTCACTTCTATCCGTCACACTCCCAACCTGATCTGCCCTCCCAGCTCAGCGGTTGGGTAACTAAGGCCCGTTTCCACTTCCTCCTGTCCTCTCCCCAGGGAACTCCGCACAGCACATGTGATGTTCACGACCCTGCCTTTTGCAGATGGGGAAACTTGAGGCCCTGAGAGGCGAAGACCAGTCCCCAGGAGCAAGCAGGAGTGGGGTCCAGGGATTCCTCTCTAGCGATCCCCCTCTTGGGCCCACCCTGGGAGAAGTACCACCACCAGGGAGGAAATTGATACCCACACTCAATTAAAATGATAAATCCAGCACAAACCGAGGCTGCCCCAGAGGCCCACAGCCTGGGAGCTAGGGAGTCGTCATATGATTGACTGGGACATTATAGGAGCCCAGAGACCTTATTTCTGGGGCTGGACAATGGCCCCCCAACCTCCCCACACCTTCCCTGGCTTCTTACCTGAACAGCGGGAGCTGTGCGCCGCCATTTCCCCAGCTGTCAGGGTCTGGGCGGTGGGTAGGGGCCCAACAGTCTGTAGCCATTGGTTCTCAGACAGAGCAGGCAGGGGACAAGCTCGCCCAGCCCTGAGTGGGGACACAGTGGGGACGGTTGGACAGGGTCTGTGGCCAGGAGGTGAGGTGGACCCTCCAAAGGGCCAGGATGCACCCCCTCCATCTGGCTGCAGAGCCCTGGGCCAGCCAGCCGGGTTGGGGGGGCCCTGTGCTGTGAGGACCTACTGTGTGCGGGCCGCACTGCAGGTTCAGATGTGCCAGGCTGCATGAGTGTCCGGGAGAAAACCCACAGAGTGAGAGGGCAGCAGCAGGGGAGCAGGTGATGCAGAGGGGCGTCTGGGGAGATGGTCCCAAAGAGGCCGGGCTTGAACACAGAACTCCAAGAGCATCTGGGCACAGGTAGGCCATGTTTCAGGCGGAAGGCACGGCCAGTGCAAAGACCCTGTGGCTGCACAGGGTTTGAGATGTTTGGAGAGCCGCAGGGAGGCCCGAGGGGTTGGGGTACAGTGAGTGACAGGAGTGTGATCACTGAGAGAGGGCGACAGGGCCACACAGCGTGGGGTTTTGTAGGTCACTGTGAGGACTCTGGCTTTCACTCCAAGTAGTGGGGGGCCAAGGAGGATTTTGAGTGGAAGAAGCATGTGATTGGAGGGGCTAAGTAGGAGCCCCCAGCTGCCATGTGGGCACAGACTGTGTCCGGGCAGGAGAAGATGATGGTGTGGGCCCGGCCGGGGTGAGTGTGGGGAGACACGTGTCACACGCACGTATGCTCGAAGGTGGAGATGGCCTGGTTTGCACCGGACTGCACGTGCAGCATACAGTAAGAGGCTGCATCCCAGGTTCGCGGGTCCGAGGAAGGACAGCAGGATGGAGAGACCGCTTGGGGTTTAGGCACCCGTTGGAGCTCCAAAGGGTGGCACCTGGCCCTCGGGAGAAGAGGAGGCTGGCGGTGGTGGGTAGAGACAGTCCAAATCTGGATTGGTCCTCTTCACACCCCGGCTAGGGGTCTACTGGGGCCCATTTTGGAGATGAGAAAGCTGACACTAATGGACAATGAGTCAACTGACCACAGCCTTAGAGCTGGAAAGTCAGGGGCCAGGGCTTGATCGAGGTCCGTCTGCTGCTCAGCCAGCCCCGGGGGACTCACACAGTGCCCCCTCCCCGCAGTCCGAAGGTGGGTGTGGATTAGCATCACCCACATTTTCCAGATGGGGTCTCTGAGGCCTGGGGAGCCCCGGGGACTTGCCCACAGCCTCCTTTCTGCAGAGGTGTGAAATGAACCCAGCGAAGTGTCTTGTGCCGCAGCCCCGTGGCCCAACGCAGGCGGAAGGCTCTGAGGGTCCTGCAGCTGCACCCCACCCGTGTTCTCACTGGGTACCTCGAGGTTCCCCAGGAAGCCTTGCAATCCGAGCACTGGAGGCTTAGGAAGACAAGAAGCAGCGGTGGGGGAATCAGGGTCCAGCAGACCATCTTGCAGTTATTACGGGGGCTGGGGATGAGCACTGAGTGGGGAGCCCTCCAAAGAGGAGGCAGTCAGCAAGCGCTTAGAGAACAGAGAGATGAACCTAGAAATGAATGAGAAAAATAAATAAGTGGACCCAGTAAAGGAGCAACAGGTTGGAGGACTAGAAAAACCCAACCCCAAATGGACCTGTGTGCAAACAAACTCTTCCATTCAGGAAATACATCCTGGGGCCACAGCAGTGGATAACACAAGGTTCCCACCCTGGTAGCTGTTACATGCTAGCAGGGGGACCCAGAGCCACAGTAAAGGGGTGCAGTGTAAGGTACCCCAGCTGGAGAGAAGGGCAGGGGAGGCGAGGAGCGGTGTGTGGCAGTGCACAACGTTAAATAGGATGGGGTGGCAGACTCGGGGGTGAGGCTTGGGGCGCGCGGCCGCAGGTGTGAATGGGGTCACGGAAGAAGTGTTGGGCGGATGAAGGAAGCAACGGATGAGTGCGAGAACGACGGTATGGAGAAATGAATGATGAGCCAATTCCGGAATAAAGGAATGACGGGCTCGTGAATGAGTGGATTGGTTGATAGATTCTTGAGCGCGGGAATGAATTAATGAAGAACCGCATGCGGGGAGCCTCTCTGCGTGGCCTTGCCCCCACCCCGCCCTCTCCACCACTGCACCACCCCGCACCGTGTCTGAGCAGCCCCCTCCCCCTCCTCCATCCAGGTGGGTCCCCGGGGTGGGGGTGACTCTCCCGGGCCCACCAGCCTTGCTGACACCCCAATGTCTCCCCCCGCCTTGTGACGCTCCCACCCTGGCCCCTATCTTCTAACACTGCACCCCATATCAGCTCCAGGGCCCCCACCCTCCATCCCGTGCTGACCCCTCTGTCTGTCCCCATCTGGACTCTGCTTCCCTGGGGACCCCCGCTCACCCCCGACCCCCCCAGTGTTGCCCCCATGCTGCCCTCCCCAGCCGGTCCCCTCGATCTGATGCCCCCTCCCTGGTCCCCACAGGCACCATGCGGCCCGTGCGGCGCAACTTCTACGACCCGTCGTCGGCGCCGGGCAAGGGCATCGTGTGGGAGTGGGAGAACGACTGCGGCGCGTGGACGGCCTACGACATGGACATCTGCATCACCATCCAGAACGCCTACGAGAAGCAGCACCCGTGGCTCGACCTCTCGTCGCTGGGCTTCTGCTACCTCATCTACTTCAACAGCATGTCGCAGATGAACCGCCAGACGCGTCGCCGCCGCCGTCTGCGCCGCCGCCTGGACCTGGCCTACCCGCTCACCGTGGGCTCCATCCCCAAGTCGCAGTCCTGGCCCGTGGGCTCCAGCTCGGGCCAGCCCTGTTCGTGCCAGCAGTGCGTGCTGGTCAACAGCACGCGCGCCGCCTCCAACGCCATCCTGGCCTCGCAGCGCCGCAAGGCGCCCCCCGCGCCGCAGCCGCCGCCACCTCCGGGCGGACCCCCGGGCGCGCTCGCAGTGCGTCCCAGCGCTACCTTCGCCGGCGCCGCGCTCTGGGCCGCGCCCGCCGCCGCTACCACCGGCCCTGCCGAGCCCGCGCCGCCTCCCGCGCTGCCCCCGAGGAGCCCGAGCGCCCCCGGCGGAGCGCCCACCCCGGGGCAGAACAACCTCAACCGGCCCGGGCCCCAGCGCACAGCCGCCAGCGTGAGCGCGCGCGCCTCCATCCCGCCGGGGTAAGACGGGGCCCCGGGAGGAGGCCTGGGGTCTCACCCACGGCAGGGGCCAAGCGGGGTCGGGAGTGGCTGTGCATTAGGACCCGGGGCAAAGAATTGCAGCACGCGTGAACCGGGTGACCAAGGCCCAGCATCCTGAGGGACCCGCTGTGCGCCAAGCATTAGCTGAGCGACAGCCCTTCAGCGCGCTCCTCTGCGCGCGCAGGAATCCTCTGAGGCGGGTCCCACTTGCACCTAGGGCTGCAGACCAAGAGCCAAACCCCCTGCGCTGAAACCTTCCCCAGGATCTCAAAATTCAGTGCGGCTGCACCAGCAACACCAGCCGCAGTGCAGATTCCGGGTTTATTGTTTGCTGAACGCTTTCGCTGCATCTTCTCACTTAGACCCCAACAATTCCACATGGTACAGGTGGGGAGGCTGAGGCTGGGGCAGGGACGGTCTGTCTGAGAGCCACCCAGGGGAGAGCAGATTCTGGCACCTGGACCTGTAGGCTTCTGGAGTCTGGGCTGTGCTGGCCTCAGACTTTTGGGGGATTTGGGGATCCAGCTGCACTAGCTCCTGTCCACACTCAGTGAGTATTAGGGTCTGTTTACCATATTTCCATTGCTGGCTGCGCCGGAAGTGTGGGCATACTTTGGATTAATTCACTGGCTTTCAAACTGGGCTGCAGAGGTGAGAATGACTTGGAAAAGTGGCCGAGGTGCCTCTGTTCCTGCTGGAGCCTCGGCAGCCCTTTTGGGATCTATTCTATCACTTGGCTTTGCCAGCAGGAGTTCATTGAGGCAGGGAACCCAGTCCTACCAGGTTTGGGGATTCCTAGGTCATGGTGTCCTGGGCCCCAGATAGGAACTTGGGGAGCTTCTGCTGGCTCTGCTGCTGGTTGTCCACCCTGAAGCCTGGACTTGGGCAGTCCAAGTAGAGGACCAGGCCGGGAGGAAGAGCAGTAAGCGGGAAGATGGGGTGTCCACCGTGGGACAGAGCTAAAGGGACTGGTGTGTGTAGAGGGTGCTGGGGGGAGGGGTGGCAGCACCAAAGCCCTCCGTGTTCGTGTGAATCCTGGTGGCAGTGACTGTCTGAGACCCACAACGTGGGCATGGTTGTGGCCTCCGGGTGGCCCCCAGGAGCTTCTTGGCTGCAGAATAAAAAGGGTGGGACAGGGCAGGGCGGGACAGGGGCCTTGGCCCATATCGCAGTTGCGGTTAAAATGGCTCCGTGGACTTTTACATCATTTCTGCACATGCTTAGTAGGTTGCCAGATAAAATGAATTTCTTAGTCATTGACAAAATTCGTGAAAGCCACTGTTTCAGGGCAGCTCGGGAATTATTCAGTTTTTCTCACCCAGTGTCGATTCTCCAAATATGGCCCGGGGGTGTGGGTTCGGTGAGCAGAGAGACAGGCGAGGTCTGTGTGCTCAGGAAGTGCACGGGCGGGTGGTGAGACAGACAGTGAGAACTGCGTCGGTGAGAGCGAGAGAGACAGACAGACAGAGAGACAGGGACAGGGAGACGGGGAGAGAGAGAGGCTGCTAGAGCAGATCCCTTGGTGAGGGAGCCGGCTGTGGAGAAAGGCTGTTCCAGGCGAGGGAACAGCATGAGCATCTTCAAGGGGGCTCAGAAGCACGGGCTGTTCGCTGCAGGGCCGGAGTGGGAGGTGCCAGGCGGAGAGCGCGGGCAGGCAGAGAGGAGCAGAAGTAGGCGTGCACCCCAAAGGTCCTAAAGACCGAGTGGGGATACAGACGCCCTTGTGGAACAATGGGTGCTGAGGTTTTTCCCCAAATGGGGTACAGGGCCAGATTGTGGGATCTCGAGGGAGCCTAGGGTTGGCACTGCCAGTCCTAGGGAGCCACAGAGTGTGCTTGAGCTCCGGAAGACAGAGTTCTCCTCGGGGGAGCTAATCATTATCGCATCCTCCTCGGCCCGCAGAGACCTCACCCCCAGCCCGTGGGTCCCCCCAGTCTACGTCAGTTTTCCTCTCCTCCCCCGGGAGCATTTCTGATCCTCCCTGAGCATAAGCATTTATTTACCTGGAGGTCAGGGGATGGGGAGGGGGACAGACAAGGGTCTCCTCATGCCTCCCCAGCCATTCAGACCCCCCCAGCGTCACCCCAGCTTTCCACCCCCACTAAATATACCTCTGGCTTCGCACTGGGCAGGACAGTGCAGGGCCTGAGCTGTGGCTGGGCAGGGGCCGGGCGGGGGACCCCTCTTCCTCCTGGCTGAAGCTGTTACCAAGGCAACCGAGGCCAGGCACAGCTTCCGATGGGAAAGGGGTGGGGGAGGGCCACTCGGGAGCCAGCAGCCAGGCCTCCCGTGCCACCCCCTGGTCCCCGAGCCCCCTCCTGGCCCCACCCTCCCGCCTCTCTGTGCCAGTGTCCTTGTGTCTCTGCCCTTTGCTAGGGCTGCCGGGACAAAGCACCCAGCTGAATGGCTGGAACAGCAGAAGGCGGCCTGTCCCAGTGCTGGGGGCTGGAATCCCCACGTCAAGGTGTGGGCGCTGCCGGCTCTGGGGCGGCCTGTTGTCCGCCTGTCCTCGCGTCGCCCTCCCTCTGCGGAGCGCCTGTGTGCGGATCTCCTCCTCCTGGGAGGACGCCCGTCCTGTTGGATCCGGGCCACCCTAATGACCTCATTTTCTCTCCAGCGCCTTGTGAAAGAGCCTGTCTCCAAGCGCAGCCCATTCCCAGGGCCGGGTCGGGACCTCGGCCCGGGAAGCGAGGTCTCTGTGGGTCCCCGTCACAGCCTCCGTCTCCATGGCTCTGTGTCCCTCCTTTCCCGCCTCGCCCTGTCTCTTCTCTCGCTCCATCCCTCCCGCCTTTTCCTCCGGCTCCTCCTCGCTTCTCGTGGGCCCCCAGTTGGGTGACTTTGAGCAAATGGCTTCAAGCCTCAGTTTCCCCCTCTGACAAACAGCTATAACCACCCCCTCGCAGGTGTGGGCTTGACAGGGCTGACACACGCGCACCTGTGTTAAAACCGTCACATGTGATCGGCGAGTGCTGGGCGGGGGACAGCAGGAGGCCCAGGGCCACACCGCCCAGCGTGTCCACCTGACCGGGGGTTTTTCCACTTGCCGCTGCTGGGGTGCGCAGCCAGCTGGCAGCCCAGGCCTGGGGGCCGAGCAGGGGCGGGGAGGATCCGCCTGTCCCCCCAGAGGTCAGCATCCAGCGCTTTGGAGCGCAGCTGTGGGGCAGGGGAACCAGCCCCAGAGTTTCCGCCCCACGTGGTCGGTGGGTGGGGAGGCACAGCTGCCGCCTGTCCCTGTTTCCTGACACTTCTGCTTGGGCCCAGCCTCAGCACTCCCTCTTGCTGTGTGACAAAGCTGAGCCAGTTGCCCTCTCTGGTCCTCAGTTTTTGCAGCTTGTGAGATGAGGCTGACCACACAGACCGCTGTCCAGCATGCAACCAGATGTCAAAACATCTGCACTTTCAAGTCCGAGTCGCCAGCCTACCCGAAGTGATGTCAGACAAGTTTGCAGACCTCTGGGTCCCTCATTGACTCTGAGAACCTTTTCCTGTTTACCGGCCCCAAGTGGTTCCTTCTTTTGCCAATGACTTGTTTATCTCTTCTGCTTCTGCTTCTCTGGGCTGTTTACGGCTTCCTCATCGGTTTGACAGGCCCCTCCTGCAGTCAGAGCGTTGACTCTTCGTCTGGCATTTTCCCTGTGGGCCGCGTCCTTTGCTTTTCCACATAGCGTGTGTGTCTGTCTTTCATTAATCAATTAGGCCCTATTAATTAAAGAGCTGCTGTGGGCCACACACCCAGAGCCACAGCAGAGAACCGTAGGGACCTCCTCCCCCAGGTGGGGGACAGACAAGACATAAAAAAAGGAATTCTAGAGTGTGGGAGAGAAGAGTACCTGTTAACAAATCGGAAGGGGAAGGGTGTGGGAAGTGACGAAGAGGGCCGTTACTTTACTGCTTTAAATGAATGCGATTTTAAATACAGATAGCATTTGAGCAGAGATGAATCAAAATTGAGAAGCCATAAGGCTGGGAATGTGGCTCAGTGATGGCGTACTTGCCTAGCATACTGTGGCCCTGGATTCCATCCCTAGCACTGCAAAAATAAATAAAAATTTAAAAGTAGCAAACCCCCAAGGAACTGGGAGATAAGCATCCCAGGGTCAGGAGCAGCTTGTGCAAAGGCCCTGTGGCAGGGAGCTGCCAGTCTTGTGTGTTGGAGAAGGCCAGTGTGGCCAATGTGGCTGGTGCAGGGAGCAGTTAGGAGAGAAAATCAGAGACAGAAAAGGGCCCAGTGGCCCAGGGCCTGGCAGAATGAGGTGGGGACTTCGGCTCATACCCAGCAAAGATAGAAGGCACAAGCTACAGGGGTACATGTGTGACTGTAATAACAGGCTCATTTGAACCCTGGGAAAGGTCTGCAGTCCACCAAAGTAATAGACAGTGGAGAGGCAGACTTTGTTGGTGGGGGGGTATTTTCCCTTTTAAGTTTCTTGAAAAGAATCCACATTTTGTTTTGCAAGTTCTTCCACAGCTTAAAAATTCTGATGCACCTAAAAGCTTTCCCTCCCCTGGCCCCCGGCAGACCCACCCTCCCCCACCACCGCTTTTCCTGGCCCCCGCGGTGCGGCTGTGCTCACCGCAAGGTCAGACCCCAGGCTGCTCCCGGCCACAGCCCCCACCTGAAACACTTCCTGCCCCACTCCCTGGGGGGGCAGACCGCACACCCCTGTCCACACCACGTGGCCGCCGGGCCGTGGGAACCGCCAGCCCTGCCCGCCCCACCCTGCCTGGCTCCCTGCAGACCCGGAAGGAGCAGGACACAGAGCCCTCAGGCCTCCAGATAAAGGTGCACTCCAAATGCCGGTCACCCCTCCCGGGTCCGGGTGGGATTTTGTACCCTGTACTCCCTGGGAGGTGGGGGAGGCAGGAGTGGGTGGTCCCACGGAGCAGCCAGGAAATAGGCCCAGCGAGGCTGCAAGGCGTGATCGGCAGATGGGAAGCAGTGGAGCAAAGAAAGGGGAAGTGAGCAGAGCCCCCAGAGGGCAGCTGGTGATGGCCTCGGGGCGCCCAGTGTCTGCCCCCTCCCCTGGGGTTTGCTGCAACATCCTGCAAGTCTCAGCAGGAGGGGAGGGGGGATGTGACCCCAAGCAGGGTCTCCCGGATGAGAGGGGCAGGGGCCCAGCCACAAGGTGCAGCGGGCATGGACGGGGGCAGGAGACGTGAGCAAGACCAGGGCCTGGTGGGAACCCGTATGAGGAGAAAGGGGAGGTGAGGAACCCCAGAGCACTGTTGCACTTCCTTCTTCCCACGACCAGGCCATTTTGCCTACTCCCCTGGGGTCCAGAGCCCCCCCGAAGGACAGAGAGGGGTGGCTGGGGCAGCCACGTGCACCTGGTCACATGCCCAGGGCTGATCCAGCTCCGTGGTCCTGACCCAAGCCTCTGGCCCTCTCGAGGACACAGGGACTCCAAAGGCTGGTTCAATCCAGATGGCCTCACAGCCAGCCTGCTGGGGTCAGCCCCAGCTCTGCCTTAGAAACTCGAGGACCCAGTGTCAGCTGCACCACATACCAGCCAGGTGACCTCAGCAAAGTCACTTCCTCTCTCTGGGCTTCCTCACGTGTAATCATCTGCCAAATAGATGACAAACAGGTTTCATCTCCTTGTGACTTCCTGGAGCACTGTGTAAAGAGAGGGATTCTGAGTTGCATCTTGGCTTAGTGAGAGGAAGTGCTAGGATTGATTGGTGATGTCTGCCATGGTGCCAAATAAGGAATGGCCTGCATGCCATTTATTTTGCTGTCTTCTTCTCCAACCTTGTCTCTGGGGCTGCAGATCATTTGGAATTGGAAGCCCTATTTCTAAGGACCCCCGGGTCCCTGCCAAGAGACTACAGAGCTAGAAAACTGGTTTCTTATTCAGCTCATCTCTCTATTCAGTACTTATGGATAACCCACTCCACAGAGTCATCCTCAATCCTCAGTCCTCAGTCATGAGCCCCGAGGTTACAGGGCTGGGCCAGACACATTTCCAGCAGCTCACAGCTGGTAGAAGAGATAAGAGTGGGACCATGGGCTACAAAACAAGACAGACGAGGCCTGTATTGTTGGGGATGTAGCCCAGGGGTAGAGCACTTGCTTAACATATGTAAGACCCACAGTCCAGCCCCAAGTGCTGCAAATAACAAAGGGAGAAAACACCTGCGTTTAAAAAAATAAAGATAAAACACAGTTCCTTGCGGATTAAAATAATGGGTATGAATTTACTTTAGTCAAATCAGAAAACGCCTTGTAAGCCAGGCATGATGGTACCCACCTATAATCCCAGCATTTGGGGGGCTGAGGCAGGAGGATCACCATGAATTCAAAGCTAGCTTGGGCTGCATAGTTCAAGGGCAACCTGAACTACATAGCAAGACCCTGTTTCAAACAAAACAAAAAAGAAAAAAGAAAGGGAAAAGAAGAAAGAAGAAGAAAGAAAGAGAAAGGAAGCAAAAGAAGGAAGACCTTGTGCGGACAGTAACCTTGATCCCACCTTCCAAGGACAGATACAATACAGGTAGGCAGGGGAACAGTCTGGCAAAGGTACGGCAGGGAACAGTGTGAGGAACAGCACACCGAGAACTCTCACTGACCCCTCTCATCCTCCTGTGAACGTCACCCATCAGCCAGAGAAGGGATGGAACTGCCTTTGCTCATTTTGGGGAGGTTTTTTTTCCTCAAGCAGAGCCTCCTGCTTCAGCCTCCCAGCTATGGCAAGAGAACTTAACTTCCTGTAGGCTTTCCCAAAACCTTGCCGCAGAAGTCCTGCCCTGAGTGGGATGGGTGGCATTTTGGGGAAACTCCTTAGAGAAGGTGGCTGGGGCCGAGCTGCACGGTGCCCCCGATCCTGCTCACCTGAGACGGAGCAGCAGGGCCCATGCGTCCTGTGCAGAGGCTGCACAGTGAGTGCGTGCGCCAGTCACGCGTCTGCCCCACCCAATCCATTCCTTCCTCCTCCACCCATCCCCGGACCTCTGCTCTGCACTCGGACAGCTGAGGCACCAGAGCGCAGGGTGGAGGGGTGGGAGGTGAGGTCAGAGGCAGGGACAGACCAGATCACACGGCCTGGCCATGCTTTCAGACTGTGTTATATCAGGTCATCTTGGTGCTGTGAAAACAAAAATAAGTAAGGTAAGGACAAAGACAGGGCCTCTGGGAGGTTTCCCTAATCAGGCAACACTTGAGCTGAGACCTGTGACAAATAAAAGTGCAAAGTCCATAAAAATGTCCAGGGAGGAGCATGCTGGGAAATGGATTGGCACATGCAAAGGCCCTGGGGTGGGAATGTGCCCGTGGTGTTTGAGGAACAGCAGGAGGACCAGGTGGCTGGAGTGGACGAAGGGTGCAGACACTGGAAGTGGGGTTGGAAGAGTAGGCGGGGCCAGATCAGATGATCAGATGTTACTTTGAGCAGAGCAGAGCCATAGGGGCCTTGAAAGCCAAGGACACCCAGGATGTGACCAAGGGCTGGGGAAGGGGACAGAGGGACCTGCGTGGCAGTGGCCTACATCTCTGCCCGGGGCAACCAGATCCACTTTGGTTCAGAGCAGGTTTCAGGGGACTGGAAGGGTCCCCTAGACACTCTGCCCTCCAAGAAGGAGGGCAGGGGATGAAGACCTGTCCCCCTTCCGGGAGGCCCAGGGCAGCAGCGCCTGTCCAGGGCAGGAGATGTTCTCACTGCCGCGGAGGAAACAGCACATCCCACATCAAAAGGGGGCCCTGGGCGCTCCCACGCTCGGCGTCGTGGGAACTCTGCTCCCCGGGGTTCTCGCAGGGGGTGGGGCTGCAGCTTGAGAGAGGTGGGGGCCACCTCAGGACCGTCCCCCTTGCTCCCCAGCACCACTGTCACAGCCTTCTTCCTTGGACCTGACTGATATTTGCAACCCAGGACTTTGTGGTTATTAAGAGGTTCCAGACATTTTAGGACACCCAAAATCTCAAAGATCCCTATGCTGAGGTGCCCGCTCCCCAGCTCCCAGGGCAGAGCCCCAGGAAGATCAAGGACTTGGGGCATTACATAGACCTTAGGTAGGAAATTGGCTTCACTGATCGAAGAGGCCGTCTGGAGAGCCATGTTATGGATTCTGCTCAGTCTGAGGGTTCTGTGATGGATTAGCAATGTCTGCCATTGGCAGAAAAAGACAGCAGCGGCATGTGTGCTCAATGTTGTTTCTGTCCACCCATTTCACAGATAGTCCTGAATAGAAGGAGGAATGTTTTCTTCTTGTAAGCCAGGAAGAAAGGAAGAGAGGTGGGGAGAACTTATGTGCTAAGAATCTCAATCTGTGTGTCTCCCCTGGGGGACAGGGCGGGGAGGAGGAGGAGCTGGAGGAACTTCTGTGCTGTGCTCCAAAGTATAGAGAGAGCAGTTAGGGTGGTGACCTCCTCCAGGAAGGCCCAGGAGATTTGACATAGCTGGGGAGGGTCACATGTGCAGTGCGAGGTGACTTAGTGCAACTCTGCGTCACTTTTGCAGGCTGTGGGTACTTTTTCCTCTGTGTGTCAGGATGGGACAGGTGGATACGCACGCGTGTGTGTGAGAGCCCTGTTGCGAGGGGAGCTGTGTTCCCTGGAGAGTGAATGTGCGTGCCTGTTTGTGTGGTGATCTCTGGGCACACACACCCGTGTCTGGCTCCGATCTTCATGTTTGTGGGCAGTGGGTGCTACCCGGATGTGTTCGTGTGCTCTGTGTGTCCGTGGCGTGCATGTCCTGGTGAGTGCAGTGTCTTCCCTGATGCATCCATGCACGCCTGCGTCTGTGCCCGTGTGGGGAAGGGGGCTCCGCGGTACGTGGGAGTGCGTGTCTGCCGCCTGTTCCCTGGGAGAGGGTTCTGCGCGTCGTGTGTGCGTGGTTTTCTCTGTGTGTGCTCCTGTGTGCATTTGTGCGTGTTGTGTGTTCCCGAAGCACAACTGCGCTCATGTTCCTCGGGCATGCTGTGTCTGTGCTGCTGGGCCTGCCATGGAGTGCTGCGGCCTGCCAAGGGGACCCCAGCCAGCTCCCCTGTGCCAACTGTGCCTGCCGGGGGCGGGTGACCAGGTGGCACTGGCCAGGCTCAGGCCTTATAAGGCAGACAGGCCCAGGGAGGCAACCACCATGGGCCCGTCCCCCCACACCCACTGCTAGGCCACCCCCAAACCTCTGTGCCACCCCTATGGTTCAGAGCCGTCTGTTCCAAGTTGATCCATCCGGGTTCCAACCCTACCCACAGCAAGACACCACTCAGCTACTCCTGCCTGTGCCAAAGTCACAGAGGCCCAGGGGCACTGGGTGCGGTTCCCCCAGTTCCGTGTTATTGCCCCACTTTGCAGAGCAGGAAACCGAGGATCAGAGGGCTCGGTCACTTGCTGTGGTCGACACTGCCACACTTCGATGGTTTCCTCTCTAAGATGAAGAAAAGTCACACCATACTTAGGGGCCAGACGCAGAGCAGTGGCATCATCTGGTCAGGAGACACAGCCGACGGCGATGATGCTGGTGATGATGATGGCGGTGGTGGCGATGATGGTGGCGATGATGATGGCGGTGACGATGAAGGTGTGACGATGATGGCGGTGGTGGCAATGATGCTGGTGGTGACGATGAAGGCAGTGGTGTTGCTGATGGTTTTGGAGTCTGTTAGGTGCTAAGGATTGTGCTCAGCTTTGAGGTGTAAAACTTCACAACAAACCAAAAGAAGCTACCACAGTGTCTGTGCTCTGCAGTGTGGGAGGACGGCTTACAGGAGGTGTGATGGCGGGCCGGGCAGGCCGGGCGTCCCGGGCCGGTTAGCCGGTGAGCCGAGATGACGGCGGCAGTGCTGACTGGCCCCAGAAGCCAGAGGAAGCCTTTTCATTCAGAGCGGGTCAATGCCTCGGGCACAGGAACCAATATCAGTAAATGCTACGCGGGGTGTGTGTGGGGTGCACATCAACGAAGGCCTTTGGAAAAGCGATTTGACTCTTGCTGACCCAGAAGGGTTGATGAGGCCGGGTATCCCAGTGGGTCCTGACCACACCGCATCCCGTAACAGGGTGCCACAGTAGGAGTGGGGTTTCTAGGTGACAGACCAAAGAGATGGAGCTGTGCCGGGGACTGGAGTCTAGCTGCGGCCTCTTCTATCCCTGCAGGGTCCCCGCGCTCCCCGTGAAGAACTTGAATGGTACCGGCCCGGTCCACCCGGCCCTGGCAGGTGAGGTCTGCCTGGGACCGGAAAGAAAGGCGGTGCAGAAGGAGGCAGCCCAGTCCTTCAGGCTGTGACTGCGCCCCCTGGCGAGCTGGTGGGCGGGGCCATGTGACACGCCCCCTACCTTGGGCTCCTTTGGCTTCGTTGGATGTAGAGTGGGCGGGGCCCGGGCCTGACCAGACAGCGCTCTGGAAGGGCAGGGGGCGGGGCCCAAGGATGGGTCCACTAGTGCCGGGAGGGCTGGGTTGTGGGCGTGGCCGTCTCGGCCCCGCCTCCTGACGCTCCGCCTTCCCCCAGGGATGACTGGGATCCTACTGTGTGCAGCGGGGCTGCCAGTGTGCCTGACGCGCGCCCCGAAGCCCATCCTGCACCCGCCACCCGTGAGCAAGAGCGACGTCAAGCCGGTGCCCGGCGTGCCCGGCGTGTGCCGCAAGACTAAGAAGAAGCACCTCAAGAAGAGTACGCCTTCCACCACCCTTGGACCCCTGAACCCCGATGTGCGCTTAGGCCTTACCACCTTGCCTGCAACCCCTCGAATCACCCGTTTCCCCCCAGCCCATCCTTAGCTCACTCCCACCAGAGTACCCCCAGTGACCCCTGACCCCTGACCCCTGACCCCATCCTGAGCCACGCCCTCGGGGGTAGACCCCGGGGGCCACAAACCTGTGTTCTTACCTGTGTCCTTGCAGGTAAGAACCCCGAGGATGTGGTTCGGAGGTACATGCAGAAAGTGAAAAACCCCCCTGACGAGGTGAGTCCCCGAGTAGGGTCCAGATCTGGGACCCCAGCCTTCGCCCTCCCACACGACTTCCTTGGGGTTCCAGCCTCTCCTTGCCCCTGCATTTGCTTTATGGGGTCTCCGGCTTAAGTTTAATAGAGGCATGTATATCAACATTTTTTTTTCCTTTTGAGGTAGTGGGGATTGAACCCAGGCCTTGGAACTAAGTAAGCTGCATACGCCCTTAACCATCTGTATCTTTTGAGGCAGCATCTTGCCCGGGCTAGGTTCCAGTTTGCAGTCCTCCTGCCTCAGCCTCCCAGCATTCTGGGATTACAGACATGTGCCACCTCATTGGGCTGCATTTATGGCTCTCTTGATGATCGACAGCTTCACATCACATTTTGACCCATACCTTCCATCACATGCTTTTAGGTTTTGCTTTTGAAATTTAGTCGTTATCCATCAGGAGGAGGTGGGGCGTGAGGGAGCCGTCTCTTCCTCCGGGTGTCTCTGAGTTCACTACTCTAGGGTGTCCTCTCCCCCTTTGCAACGTGGGTGCTGCACAGCGGGTGGTCTGCTGCCTGAGGTGGATAGGAGCCCAAGCCCCACCCAGGGCCAGGACTGACCTGGGGGGTGGCCCGTCCACGCCCCCTGCAGGACTGCACCATCTGCATGGAGCGGCTGGTCACGGCATCGGGCTATGAGGGTGTGCTTCGCCACAAGGGCGTGCGGCCGGAGCTGGTGGGGCGCCTGGGCCGCTGCGGACACATGTACCACCTGCTGTGCCTCGTGGCCATGTACTCCAACGGCAACAAGGTGCGTGGCTGGGGCGCGGGGCGGGGGCAGGGTGGAGTAGGGCTGAACCCCGGGACTCACGGCAGCCTCCCTGCCCAGGACGGCAGCCTGCAGTGCCCCACCTGCAAAGCCATCTACGGGGAGAAGACGGGGACGCAGCCGCCCGGGAAGATGGAATTCCACCTCATCCCCCACTCCCTGCCGGGCTTCGCCGACACCCAGACCATCCGCATCGTCTACGACATCCCCACGGGCATCCAGGTGCTGGGCGCCCCTGCTGGCCCACCCGGGCCCCAAACCAGTTCCTCTGCCCCCTCCAAGGCCCGCAACTGCCTGTGGCTTATGCCCTACTGCCCCCCACAGGGACCTGAGCACCCCAACCCTGGGAAGAAGTTCACGGCCAGAGGCTTCCCGCGCCACTGCTATCTGCCCAACAATGAGAAGGGCCGGAAGGTGGGTGCCGTGGGGATGCAGGGGTGCGGGCACCACTCTGTGTCCCTCTGGGCCCGGGATCCCTCCTGTCCCCTGTCCCTCTCCTCCTCATCCCCCATCCAGCGCCCAGACAGCAGCGTCAATCACAAGGGCGCCCCTCCACACACCTCGTCCCATCCTGTGGCCCGCTGAGCTCTGGGTCTTGATCCCACCTTAGAGATTAAGAAACAAAGCTTCAGACAGGGCAAGTAACATGGCCAAGTCACACAGCCCCTAAGTGGCGGGGTCGGGATTCGAACCCAAGCAGTCCAAGCCTTCACACCATATTATAGGTTATCTGATTTTACCTGTTTGGGGCTTTTTTTTTTTTTTTTTTTTTTGGTACCGGGGATCCAGCTCATAACCTCGGCATGCTTGCCAGGCAGGCACTTACGGCACTGAGCTCAATCCCCAGCCTTGTTTTTATTTTTTTCAAGAGAAGCCAAAAATTCAGGTTTTCCTGTGAAATCCCTAGAATTTTACGTTTGTTTTTAATATTGGCAACTAATTCACGAAGTGGCCGTTATAATGCAGTGTGAGGTCCGTACCAAGCAGAGGGAAGAGCGGCCAGTCTGAGACCCCTTCCTTCACCCCAGAAGAGACAGATGCTTTGGGAACAGCTTTTACTGAGAGTGCTGCGGGGAGTGGGGGGGTGCAGGAAACACAAACAGGAAGGAAGTGGCCGGGCAGGCGCGCTCTGTAGTGCTAGCTCAGGCTGGCTGCAGGCGTGGCACAGGTGGGCTGGGGGCTGCCTGTGACCCGTGCCCGCCCCCAGGTGCTGCGGCTGCTCATCACGGCCTGGGAGCGGAGACTCATCTTCACCATCGGCACGTCCAACACCACGGGCGAGTCGGACACCGTGGTGTGGAATGAGATTCACCACAAGACCGAGTTTGGATCCAACCTCACGGGCCATGGCTACCCGGACGCCAGCTACCTAGACAACGTGCTGGCTGAGCTCACGGCCCAGGGTGTATCTGAGGCTGTGGCCAAGGCCTGAGGCCCGAGTCTGCACACCTGCCCTCCTGCTTTGCCCCGGTCCGGCACACGCCTCCCTCCACCAGGTGTGACCTGGTGGCCCAAGTTAAGGGCTGGGGAGGAGCCCACACAAGGAGCCGGGAGCGTTCCGGGGATCTGCTTGGTGGCAGTTGGGATGATGGGAGGCCACCAGGCCTGTTGGCTCTGACCCGCGGCTCCCTGAGACGGCCGCAGAGAGAAGACCGGGAACCACAGCGACCTCCCTACCAAAAAGACAGCGACCCACCCCTCACACACAAACGCGCGTCCTGGTGAACACATGCACGCACACCCACGTGCCTCCACGCTCCTCCTCCTCCGGGCTGGGGGAGAAGAGAAAGGGAGACCCCATCTCTGTCCCCACCGCCTCTGTACAGGCTTGTCTGCACCTGGGACTCAGGGTGAGCGCTGAGGGCCTCCGGGGCTCTTGGGGGATAGCGAACTTGGGGAGCTTGGTCTCCCCATGCTCACCCTGCTGCTTCATCTCTGCCCCTATGGGGGAAGCCCCCAGACCATTGCATAGTTTTACCCAGGGTGGGCCAGAGCACACAGGGATGCAGGACAACTTACTGTGTGCAGTGTGTCTGTCTCTTCATCCTTTGGGGACCCTGGCTTCCTCCTCCCGAACCCCCTCCAGGCCTTATATCTACCCCACACGAAGGCACTGCTCTTCCTCCCCATCCCCATCCTCTCCACCAGGCCCTTCCAACTTTGAGATCCAAAGGCTGTCACTTCTGAGACTTTCAGGAGCAAGAGGAGGCGGCCTGGGTCAGGCCAGTGCATTGAAAGGGAAAGAGGACAGCAAAGAGTTAATTCCCCTCTCCCAGGGAGTGGGCAGTAGGGTGGCTGATTGTCTCTAGCCAACCAGGGGCCCGTTGCCCAGGCAACTCACCAGCTCCGCCTCTGTTGATTGGCTGTCTCAATGGAAGTCAGCCAAGATTTAAAGGGACGCCAGCGATTGCGCTTTTGAAAAACCATACCAGTCCCACTGTGGGTGGAGAAATAAATGGTCTTTCTCCTCCTTGCTCCAGCCTTTTCCTGCCAAAAGGGGGCTGGGTGGCTGTGTCCTGAGGGGCCTTAGAGAACGTGGGAAGTGACAGCTTGCAAAAGAAGGGCACCTCTAGGCCATTGCTTGGGGCCACTGGAGTGGAAAGTCCCTAATTCTCCTGTCCAGGAGCAGGAAGGGAGCGTGGCTGAGGGAGAGGCACACACTACTAGATCCCCTGAACACCGAGGGGACAGTGGCCTGCTCTGTAACAGGGGCACAAGGAAACGCATGCACCTGCCCTCCAACACAGTGACGAGACAGGAGACAGGAGCCCGGGCTGCGAGCGCCTAGCAGGGTCTGTCCAGGGACAGACAGGGCAGAGCCCAGGCACTGCCAGCCTGCTTGCAAAGGTCTGCCGACGGCCAGATTCTGGGGCTGCTGCGGCCCCTGCTGGCCACCTGTGGAATCGCGCCAGGCAGCCAGGCCGCCCCAAGCGCCTTGAGCGTCCTGTCGTGTCCGCCCCACGCTGATACAGAAAACGGAGAAAAACAGAGTCTTTGGAGGTCCTTTAGGATCTGCCAGCAGGATATCCCCAAAGATAGGCCATGGCTCATTCCCCAAATGTCACCTCAAATTCTAATGTAGAACCTTGCCCACTACCCCGGGGCGATGACCACCGATGTATATGACCCTGATTCCGATCCCTGCAAACTCATAGACCCCGAGCCAGGGGCCCGGTGCAGCCCGGGAATCTATTCGTCTGCATCTATTTGATCCCGGAAGCTTGGGGTTGGGCCCCCAGCCGTGATTACAAAAGGATCAGTGAGGTTAGAGGATTCAACGACACGGAAACAGGAAGGGCAGAGACCGTTTAGTGCCCACCTGGGCAACAAGGCCACATGGCGATGGGGTTTCAGGTGTAGCTGTATCCAGCCCCTGGGGACAGGCTGGCTTTGCAGATGTGGGTAGAGGCTCCTCGTCTAGAGAGACACTCATTCAGTGCAACGCGGGCCCGGCCACGGGGCTTCCAGGCCCCACCTGGACTGGGGCACACAGGCCGGGGCAGGTCCCCGGGAGCTTCCGAGCCACAGCATCACAGAGGTACGGACAGCTGCAAGGAGACTGCTGAGCTGGGGACGTTGAGGCGGCCCCGTGGCTCTCGGCTCCTCCGTCTCAGCAGGCTGCGTGGCTTCCTCAGGACCCCCAGGGACCTGGGGCCACCTTCCCCTGGCCCTGCCACTGGAACTCCTCATGGGCACGATCCAGGTCCTCCAGCACCTCCAGCAGGTGGGCAGCTGCTGCTTTCTGCCGGGCCAGAGCTTCCGGGCGGGACCCTGGAGGGACATGAGGGTCACTGTGCCTCAGGTCAACAGGGCAGCAGCTAGCACCGGAACCCAGTGCCTTCTGAGGCCGCGCACTGGGCTGCTGTCCTGCAAATCCCCAAAAGTACCCGCGCCCCCACGGCCCCACAAGGGCCTGGAAATGGGAGGGTGGACAGGTGGACCCGGGCTGCCCTTGGCAAGCTGCGGGGAAGCGAAGGGCACCTCCCTTACCCTGCCCTGTGTCTGCCTCCGCCGCCGTGTCCGGGCTGGACGCCTCCAGGAACTTCATCCTGGAAGTGCACAGGGAGAAAGACCGGGCTGGTTTCTGATTCCCAGTCCTGCCCCAGGCCCAGAGGTGGCCCGCTGGCTGCAGGAGAAATTACGGGAGCCCCCAAACATCGTCGTCATCATCACCACGGCAAGCGGTTTTAGTGTGGCAGCCGCTGCCCTCAGCGCCCTTCACATATATTAACTCATTCAGTGATCACACTTAACCAATATGAGGTAGGTATGACAGATCATTACTGAGGCACAGAGACACAGTAACTCGCCTGAGGTCACACAGCGTACTAACCATCATCGCTGTCTACCAAAAGATAACTATATACCCAGGCATCTATGAAGGGCTGGATTAGCTCCTTTGCTCCTTAGGCAAGTATTGATATTATCCCCATTTTCTACAGGAGGAAACTGAGGCACAGAGAAGGTAAGCAACTTGCTCAAAGACACACAGCTAGAGATGGATCTGGTGCAGGCGGGCCAGCTTCAGAACGCACTCAGCAATGGGCCGGGACAACCCCCCCCCCACCCCGCCCCACTAAACAACAGTGATCTTAAGGCCAGGAGGGGAAGGGACCCAGCCGAGGTCACGTGGCAAGCTCAGGGGGCCAGGGTTTCATGTGAACTGTGCCCGTGTTTCCGGCACCCGGGATGGAAGAGCTGAGGACTTGGTTCTGCATTAGGGCCCAAAGAGGACGCTCCCCAAGCTCCCCGGGCCTGCGCCTCCCCAGCGGGTCCCGGGAGGTAGAGCAGAAGAGGGGACGTGCACACCTGAGCTGGTCCCGCCCCAGGAGCAGCTGCCTGTAGACCATCTGGGCCTCGGCGTCGGGGTCCAGCGGGTCGCTCCAGTCCCCCAGGGTCACGGCCGAGTGTGTGCGGCTGCAGCCAGCAGCTGCAGAAACAGGGACGCAGCGTCATGGGGAACGCCTCTGTCCCCCACCGCATGCTGCACTGTCCAGTGCCTCCACACCCGGCCCTGCCCTGCGGCCTCCAAGATCCTCCCCCTCCCAGCCGCACCACCTCTGCTCTCGACCCTGATCTCGCCACCCTAGGTCTCCGTGCTCCCTGCCGCCCAGGCTGCTCCCCGGGCGCCAGGTGGAACGGTCCAGCCCTCTCTGAGAGCCGGCACAGGATGGGTCCTGAAAAAGCACCGCCGCCCATCTCGCCTGCGCTTTTTGTGCGCATCAATTCCTTTAACCCTCGTAGGACCCTCAAAAGTCAGTCCCATCTCACAGTTGAGGAAACAGAAGCACAGCATGGTTAAGGAACTTGCCCCAGGTTGCACAGCCCACCCAGACGTAAGTGAGCCGCTAAGAGGTGCAGGGGCTTAGCCTGCAGGTGGCCGCGCCCCCTCACCTGAGCGCTCGGCCTGGAGGCAGCAGGTCCAGCGCCCCCCTCGGAAAGCCCCAGGGTGGCAGGCGGCCAGCTTGTCCTGGTTGGGGGCACTGGCTTTGCGCAGGGCCGACAGCCACTGATTGAGCTCGTTCACGTTCTGCAACGGGGTGGGCCAGTCAGGAGCTGGGGCGGCTCCCAGGGTCCCCCTCGCCCCGCCTCACGGGCCTCACCTTGCACTGGAGGTAGGTGGTGTGCAGTGTCCCCGCCCTGTCCCGCGTCACCACCTGCATCACGTGAGGCAGCTGGAAGGCGCCCTCGTCCACGCGCTCCACTGCACGGATGTGCGGCACTGGGATGGAGGCATGAGCCTGGGGACAGGTTTGTCTCTGCAGGTGGCTGGGGACCAGGGACCACGCTCCCCATTGACGTGCATCGGGTGGAGGCCCTCGGGGCAAGGACGTTCAACCCTGCGTGTGTGTGTGTGTGTGTGTGTGTGTGTGTG
>RJWM01012932.1:0-54973 GCA_004363535.1 Dasyprocta punctata | reverse complement strand
GCCACCTCCCCCTCTACTCCGCCTCCACCTCCTCCTCCCTCTACTCCTCCTCCTCCCTCTACTCGTCCTCCTCCTCCAACTCCTCCTACTCTTTGCTCTACTCCTCCTCCACCTCCTCCTTCCTCTACTCCTCCTCCACCTCCTCCTTCCTCTACTCCTCCTCTACCTCCTCCTCCTCCAACGTGCCTGCCACAGGCCCTGGCTGGCCAGAAAGACCCTGGCCAATCCTGAGAACAGCGCAACCACCTGTTCTGATAGTTCTTAGATGATTCTGGCCATCTTTGCACCCTCCTAGGTGTGTTTTCATGGAGACTGTTCAGGAAGGGACGTCGCCACAGCCCCAGATTTGGGGCAGACCTCCCTGATTGGCACTATGGTCCTTAGACTTAAGCAGAAGCCTCTGCTCCCACCCTTGAAGAAGTGCAAAGAAACAGCCATGAGTTTACCATCTTGAACATTAAAAATAAAAAGCCTTATTAAATTAGGATGGACTTCACTTTGTAGCAGCTAAGAATATTAAGGGACATGGATGCTTTCTGAAACATGTATCACTTGTAACTGACCCCCTCCCTAATATACAATCATTACACATTAACATCAAAGGCACGAAAAAATAAATGACACCTCTGCCAATCGTGGGGCGGAAGTACTTGTGGGACATGGCAGAAGCACGGCAGGAAACCGCAAACCAATTCCAAAGACCAATGTTTATAAGGTGGAGAGTGCGCTCCCCTGTGCAGGGCGATCGCCAGGACTGGAGCAATAGCGGTCAAGACCAGCGCGGCAGCAGTGTGCCAACGGCCTATGCGTTTCTGAAGCACTCCCTGTTTTTGACAATGAAAATGATCATTAGATGATCAATAAAGGCAGACTTTACAAATAAAAACAAACAGAACATGAAAGGCTAGCTCGGTGCTGCTCGTTACCTCTCTCCCGGAGGTAATTGTAGTAAACTGAAGCTTGTCAGTCTTCAGCAAGCGTGATGTGCAGTGAACCCAGGTCCCCTGAAGGAGGCGGCCGGCCTGCCTGAAAGGAGCCTGGCCTCTGAGTGGACTCCTTGGGCTGCACCTTCCCCCAGGAGGTGCCGTCCGCCGGCCTCCCCAGGCCCACCTCAGTGGCCCTCTTTGCACCCCTCTTGTTTGTAACCCGCAGGCCCTGCAGCATGTCAATGCTAGACTGCGTGAGCTGTATCCTGATGAGCAGGACTTATTTGATATTGTACTGATGACTAATAACCATGCCCAAGTGGGAGTGAGGCTTATAAACAGCGTCAATCACTACGGTAAGTAAAATAAATACCATGTGGAAGGCCAGCCTGCAGCTCTGGAAGAGAGAAGCCATGTTATTTTGCTAACTGTGGTCTGAGCGATGCAGCGTCTTTGATACTGACACCCCCTTCCGCGTGTGGAATGTTTATTTGCCTATGTCAGAACAAGAAAGGCCATGTTCATTTTTAACTTCAGCACACAGTTGGGCTCAAAGCTCTGGATTTAACTTGTCAAGTGTGAGTTTCAAAGTCTTAATCCCAGGTCCTGCAATATATTTCTCTGTTTTATGTTTTTCACTTCTGAACTTGACTTCAAGGAGCTGTCAACCCAGAGGCTTTCTCTGTGTGATCAAACTTCCTGCTCACCGCAGATCCATGTTAAGGGTTTAAAGGTTTTCACCGCTCCTTTCCACTCTTAAAATCTGAGTCTCCCAGCTGCCCTCTCCCACACATCAAATCTTCGCTCATACCAGGAAAACTGTCTTATTCCTTTACATGGAAATTTTGATTGGCTCTATCTCCAGAGCATTTCCATCAGTGGGTTACTTTTTGTTAAAGTCTTCATTTTTCTACTATGAAATTCCTGACTTGTTATTTGGGATACAACCATTCTCTTTTCTAAGTGACAGACCCAGTCTTTTGGATATGTGAAATCAAAATCAGGTTTGAATTATTCACGTTTCAACTCTGAGTTTCGATTGATCATATTTGTAAACAATAAAACTATGTTATGAGCTACTATGTTTTGATTTTATACTATTCTAATTATAAGGCTGGTACCGTACAAAAATATACTTTTAATGATTTTACGTTTTAAAAATACAGCTTCATAGTGTTATAAAGTCAAAGCAGAATATGTGTACAAAAGACTGAGCATAGGTGAGTATCACATGATAACTGCTCTGCAAATGAAACTATGACTTTAAAGATACGGATTCTTATGTATGTCTAATCAGCCCATTGAGACTGCGGAATCAGTTGTTTAACTCTGAATTCTGATGGTTAGCCCATGAGCACAGCCCTCTTTGTAGAATAACAACCTTTCACCCGGAAGAGTCAGTTATTTCCCTTTTCTGGGTGCTGAAGGTAACTTGTAACTGTCTCTGCAGTGGCCTTTGTTATGTTATAATTAACTTTTTACATGCTCAACTTCTCCATGCACTGTGATCTCCTTGAGAAGGGGGACAATGTGTTAATTATTTCTGAGGTCCCAGTGTCATCAAGTATTTTCAGGATCAGTAAAATAATATTAATTCAGGATTTATAGTCTACTTCTATATCACATATGACCAACACTGCCTTAAGTGAAAAGTGAGAGTAGTCTGGTAACCCCAAAGTACACGCTCCCCCTCCACCTTGTTCACGGCTCCTCCTTACTTCCTTGGCCCAGACAGCATTGCGAACGCCTGATCCGACTCAGTTGTCCATGCAAATCATGTATAACTCTCCAGTTTATCATACACATCTGGAAAAGTCTTTGGTTAGATACAGAATATTTTATCACATGCCTGGTGTTACACTTTATTCTCATCATATGGAACATGCTTTGCTATGATTATTTTACATAAATATCAGTTTTACATTATTTCTTTAGGATAAATAGCTGAAAACAAAGGAATCCTAGGTCAAAAGATATAAACCTCTAAAAGGTCTTGATATATATTGTCAAATTGCTTGCTAGACAATTCATACCCATGTATGCTTTCATCTGTAATATATGTGAGTGTCTGTTTTACAAACTTCTTACCCGCAGCCCATGTATTTTTGATCGTTGTTGATTTGAAAGGCATTTAGTAGTATTCAAATACTGATTCTGCTGATGACGTTAAAATTTTCAATTCAGGAAAGTGACAGTTTTAGATATTTTTTAAAAATAGTTCAAATCCTATCATTACTTGTTATTATTGTGTAGTTACTGAAGTAATAAACAAATGATAATTTAAATACAGCCACACTTTAACACCACTTCAACAAGTGAGAAGGCTATGGCCTTCAAGGAGAAGAGCACCTTGTTCCAGGCCAGACAGGCATCAGATGCGTGGACTCAGGAGCGTCCCGTAGGCGAGAACCAGAGTGCCAGACAAATGTTTCTGGGTCAGTGCCCTGTTCTGCACTGACTACAAACCTGCTGCCAAGCGGTTGGGAGGAACTGGCACAGTCGGCGTGAATACATTCATAACCTACAACGCACTAGCCATCCGCCCCGTGGCATGCAATACCTGAGGAGTTCTTCAGTACTGATGCTATGAAAGTGATTCTAGTACTTCAACTATTTCTAAGGTGACTTTCACTTAGATTTACACATGAACTCACTTGGATATAAAAATATACTCTGTATTCCTAAGATAATTTTCTTTAGAATTCACAGTGTTTTGTCTTTAATCTCAGCCATAACACAGTCTTTTATTCCTGGCAATAGGGTTACTCATTGACCGCTTCTGTTTGACTGGTGGGAAAAGCCCCATTGGCTATCTGAAGGCGTATCTTACCAACTTGTATCTTTCTGCAGATTCTGAAAAAGTACAAGAGGCAATACAAGAAGGTATTAATCTGGCTTTCTCCTTCCAGCTAATAATAGGCTCTGCACTGATGGTTACTTACCTTAGGTTTCCCATAAGATTAGGTGGGCCATGTTCTTACTGTGTGTTCTGCTCAGGTGTCTGCACGTATGGCAGCCCTTAGGTTTGTCCCTTAGAACTTTAACCTTCCTGGAGGTCGGCATTCAGAGTGATTGTCCTGCCGCCCATTTAGCACTCACATCCCTTAGGAGACAGAGACACTGATAGAAATCTGAGATGTGTGATTGTGCCCAGGAGTTACCAATTAAGAGCTAGACAGGAGCAGTAAGGGTGGGGAGAGCTTTAGTTTGTTTTAAGTGGAAGAAACCAAAACACATAGCTATGGGATGAAAATTGATCAGTCCCCCGATCGCTTAGGAATTGCCTCTGCAACAATGTTCGATGGAGCCAGAGACATGGCTTACTGTGACACACAGCTTCGCGTGGCCTTTGATGGAGATGCTGTCCTCTTCTCAGATGAATCTGAACAAATTGCCAAGGAGCATGGGCTGGACAAATTCTTTCAGCATGAAACCATGTTTGAGAACAAGCCTCTTGCTCAGGTAGGTTTGATAAACTCTTAATTTTGATCTATTTTCCCACATATAAATAATAAATACTTGCTCATTATGCTGGCTTTTAAAATTATTTTAGGAATGCTTCTCCTATCTTACCTTTGAAGTTTTAATTCTATCACTCATGAATTCCTTACTTAGAAGCATTTGTTGCCAACAGCATTTTAAAAATATTCTTTTAACTGTCCTTCCCATAATAATGAGTGTATTTCCTCTAAATCATGAGTAGCTGAGGTGACACACCTTACCAATAAACTATTTTATGATCATTGGTTCTCCAAATAGTAAGGTGATTTCCAATAGGTTTAGTAATCATTTGTTGGATTTCTCAGTCTTTAACCACAAAGTCAAGAAAGATGTGGTATAACTGAGAAAATCTGAAAATTCAGAGCATGACTCTGAATCATATAATAAGCCTCAAATAAGTGCAACTCTGGCCACCTAATCACACTGAAAGCAAATATTTAGGCTTTGTGAAATACACCCATGTATTGAAGTATTAAAATCAAGGTCTAAAATGAATGAAACCTACAGCTTCTGAACCAAAGGAAATTTGAAACACCAACACGTTCTCCAGACTAAAACTGAACTGGTGATCACTTACTTTTTTATTCTATGAATCTTACCAGTGATTTTCTCAGATTCCATGCTCTGTAGCTGCCCTTTGATCTGAGCTCTCTGATGGATTCAAAAGAAGTTATGGTTGTTTCAGATTTTCCAGGTGTTCTTGTCACTAGGTTTGGAGTAATATTTTTAAAGCTTCCTACATCTCTGGAAGATTGCAAATGTTTTAAATCATGCATTCCATCATACATTTGAGTGACTTCCCTAATATTCCCTCATTTTATTTATAAAGTACATAGTTTTACTAATGTAGAAATATGTAAATTGTAAAATATAACTAAAAATAGAAGTAGAAGAGGATGGGACGGCTTCCCAGTCTGAATGTGCTGACGTAAACTCAGGACTCTTTCTTCCTTTTGGAAAACACTCACATGCAGCAATCACTGTACCCCTTTGTGTTTTAGAGACTGACTGTGGACAGAGTGGCTCGAGCCAACAATCTTTACAATTTTGCCGTTATTACCACAAAAGAAAAAAACTTACAATTCTGCACCTATGTGTATACTTCTTACCTTCAGGAAGTAAATTTACTTGCTTTTTCTGACATTTACACCCTTAGAGAAAGCAGAAACAAATGTTCACACAAGAACTATGTCTTCAGTAAGCAGTCTGTGTTCATGGTAGTGATGAAAAAGTCTCTGAAATGTGAAAAAGAACAAATCTTCCAATACTACCCTCAGCCTTCCCTGTAAGATTAACTGTCCAAAGGAAAAGCAGTCTAAGCCAATAAAACTGATTTAAAAAGGAGCAGCATCAAACACATGCAAAGTTGCTAGGAGAAAAAGACAAAAGAAAGGAATAATATCTAATAACAAATGAAGAATTCTCATAAGAAAAAGTTCCACAATATAAGTAAATATTGTGACTAAATATTTATGTAAATAAAACTTAATATAGCAGAATCAGAAAGTAAAAATGAAATTATCAAAGAATATATGACAAACTGTGAAGTGATGAAATGCTAGAAATGAGCAGAATTTAAAATAGTATTTTAGAGAGAAAAAATGACAAAAATATATCTTAAGTAAAGAAAAACCAACATATGTATAAGTGGAATTTGTGAAAAAAAACCACTAAAATTATGCTGGTGGGGTGGGGTTATAGATAATGAAGCACATTTATATAAAAATACACATCAAGAAAATATCCTTGAATTATCAGGAAACTTTAATGCCCATATTAAAGATTAAATTATTAGCGATAAAGGACTGCATTGTCTGATAGGGGGAAAAAGCCAGAATGATAATCACTGAGATTATGGCAGAGTCAAATTATTTGACTTCAAAGATGAATAACTCTTTGGGCTGCCTTCCAGAACAGACCAATCACCGTAAGTGGTGGGCAGATGTTGGGGGTATTAAGCTCCCCTCAAGCTTCTGAAGAGCTGCACTTCATGGCAAAAGATGATTTATAAGATCTTATGGAGAAAAAACATAAAAGTTCACTCAAATGAAGACAAAATAGCTATATACTTATGAACACTGTACACTGGCCAACCTCAGGGTGACTTGGATTTCCTAAGGTACAGTGGGCATAGGATATATTGACCAAATTTAAAACTAAAATAGTGGAAGGACCAGAGGAACAGGAAAACAAATTGAATATTATGTCTTAACAAAGCAAAAGTTATAGAGCTAATAAAAATGGGATAATGTGGCAGCAAAAAAGTCTATCAATATGCTGCTATCTACAGTTACAGTGGCCCATCAAAGGGTTAAATGTAAGGATAAAAATATGTATTTGATCAATAAAAATATGGGCTGTTTAATAATGTAGATGTAAATACCAATGGGGACACTAGGTGGAACACAGGAGCAGAGAGACGTTGAATAAACACTTGTGTATTTCTCACTGTAGCAGGTAACAGACTCACAGTTTCACACACCAGAGGCCTGTGAGTACTATAAAAGGTTACAGTTATAAAGACAGCCAGTAGAAGGAAATAACACAACGCTTCTGAATAAAACTAAAAACACAGAACTAATGTCAAGTATATTTGTAATATGACCAAATGTAAATGTGATAAAAGTTAACTTTTTTAAAACGTAAGTTTTTCATATTGAATTACATAGCAAGATCCAATATGCTGTTGTACAACAAGGGATACAACTAAGTATTTAGAAAGGTTGAAAACAGAGGAAAACATAAAGACATATAAAGCATCTGTAAATATAAAACAGGGGATAGAATTAGACAAAGGAGTATACTTTTAGAGCTGAAATGTGCAAATTTAGAGAATTTTAAAAGTATTACTTTTGACAACCAACTGGAGTTTAAGGGCGAGCATTTTTCTGTGGATAGTTTACATCCAGTGTCCTTAATTGCTTGTAAAACACTCTTTCACACTTAAAATGTCTTGGCTTAGATGATAAATTACAGGATCATCTTAGGTTTATTCCAGGAATGCCAGGACAGGTGCGTATCCTAAAATATATTCACATTAACCCCAGGGAGTTTTTCAACTGTGTTGTCAGTCAGATCATACTGTATGCTATGCAGAAGTACATATTTAATAAGTTCTTAAAAGCCTCTGGTTTTTCAGTGGTCATTTACCTCCACTTATTGATTCAATGGCCACTTTCCTTCACTCATTGACTGACATGTGTTCCATTTATAGGGTCCCCTGAAAGGCTTTCTGGAAGATTTAGGTCGACTTCAAAAGAAGTTTTATGCCAAAGATGAAAGGTTACTTTGTCCCATCAGGACCTACTTGGTTACAGCCAGAAGTGCAGCCAGTTCAGGTGCCCGTGTGCTGAAGACCCTCCGCCGGTGGGGCCTAGAGATAGATGAAGCCCTCTTCCTTGCTGGAGCTCCCAAGGGTCCAATCCTGGTGAAGATCAGGCCCCACATCTTCTTTGATGACCAGATGTTCCACATTGAAGGGGCACAGAAATTTGGCACTATCACAGCTCATGTACCTTATGGCATCAGTCAAAAATACAGTACTTAGGGATGGAGAGAAGGAATAAGACAATGACAGTCTAGAATGATAGATGACACTTCTTTTGGATATCTGAGTAATTAGGTATTTCAGAAGATTGGACCTCAGAACTTAGCTTCTTTGGAAATGCTTTCTCTTCACTTCCTTGAAAACATTTTGAACACTGAAGTTACCTTCAAGCTACTTCTCTCTTCAAGCAGTCAATGCTGTTGAATGCCACTGCACCTATTTCTGCATAAGTCATAATGATTATTCTTTGGGATGTTTTGAACTTGAATATTTGAGTGTTTACAGGGCTGTTTCAGAAGCTTGCTTGGTGTCACAAAGTATGGCTCCTTCTCTGGGTGGAGATGGAATGAATTGTTAGCCATCATCATCTAGAATAGTGGTCTTCACAGCTGTGTGAGTATGGCTAAGTTCACTCTTGAAAACTTGCGTTTTCTCTAATGTCCTTTGGCAAAATCAAAATGAGAATGTCACTTCACCTGGATTTGGATGATGCTCATTTGGAAATCAACTGATTTTTCCTACAGGACACATCCTGAATGACCTTACAGAGTTTCCCAAGAGGGGTCCTTCAAAGCTTTCTTGGTGGATTAATTGCCTGGGGATCACAGACCTTCATACTTGAAATCTCTGGGGTTGAGCCTACAGATTGACCCAATACTTGCATAGTAAAAAAGTAAAAGAAAAAAAGTACTAAACATCTTGTGATGTGAAGTGTAGTATTTATTAATAATTTTCACATTACTTCATTTTCTTATCAAATTAAATATTTTCAATATAGAATTATTATTACTGTCCTTTTTTAATTGAGAAAATTAAGATTCAAACGTATTTAGTAGCTTGTCCAAGAATGTGAAGCTAATAAATTGTAGGACCAAGATTCAAATTCAGCTCTTACTACAGAAGCAACATGTACCTCTTTCCCCTGTTATCCAGCCTTCCAAACAGAGCTGCTATCTTTAGACCATTCTGAAGCAGATTAGCCATTCCATTAAGTTCAGTATGTCAGCTGAGCAGCAGAAACGCAGCAGATTAAAACTTTCTTTCCCCTCTTGTCTTCATACTCTTTACGGTTCTCTGTACCCCTGCCTGCACCTCTCCCCAGCCTGTACATGTCCACTCTTGGCTGTAGTTGTGAGAAGACCAAACTGGACACACATCTTTTGTTCTGCCCCCTAATTTGATGTAAACCAGTCTAAAATATATCGACATGATGCTTCTACTGTATTCTTCCAGTGTTAAGATCGTTTGAGGATAGTTCTTTCTATAAAGACCAAGGCCATTATCTTCTTCAGCTGTCACCTGCTTGTAGACTTCAGGACAGCAGCGACACCTGGGAAGTTGTCAGAGTTGCAGATTCTCCACCCTGCCCCACACCTCCTCGAACAGGCACTCTCAGACTGCGACCCTGAATATGTTTTCCTTCTGTACCCCAAGCCCTCCAGCTTGTTGTGATACAAATTCGTTTGCAATCCACCGGCGCATTCCATTTCCAACAGATTCACAGCTAAACTCTTCGTTCTCATCTGTGGGGTGAAAGGGGATTCTTCGTCAGGATCCAGCTGAGCAGAAACCTTTCTCCAGGAGGTGAACGTGCTCTGAACTAAGGAGGGTGGCATTTGTAATTCAGCCTAGGAAGAGATGTGTAAACTTCAGGGTTTCTGAGGCATCCCACAGGGATGGTCTCCTCCGCGCAGGGTGCAGCGGGATCCGCCTCCTTACCCAGCTGCAGAGCAGATCTCCTGAGGGCCCTGGACCCTTCCAACCCATCCGGGACGCTGAGGGAAGACTACAAGTCCCAGCATGCCGCGCGCGCGCCGCCGGCCACCCCAGAGTTCCCCGCGCTGCCGCCCGGCTCCGGAACCGCACGGGGTTTGTGAGGCTGCGGCCCGGACGGCCCGGAAGGCGATGGCCGTGGCTACCACCGCGGCGCTCCTGGCCGCCCTGGGTGGGGCGCTCTGGCTGGCCGTCCGGCGGTTCGTGGGGCGCGGGGTGCCGCGGCTGCACGGAGGCGGGGACCCCGGCCTCATGCGCGGGAAGACGGTGTTGATCACCGGCGCCAACAGCGGGCTGGGCCGCGCCACGGCCGCCGAGCTGCTGCGCCTGGGCGCGCGGGTGATCATGGGCTGTCGCGACCGCGCACGCGCGGAGGAGGCGGCCGGCCAGCTGCGCCAAGAGCTCGGCGGCCCGGGCCCCGGCCAGCTGGTCGTCAGGGAGCTGGACCTCGCCTCGCTGCGCTCTGTGCGCGCCTTCTGCCGGCAGCTGCTGCAGGTGGGCCGCCGGGCCGGGCCGGGCCGGGCGCCCGGGGGTGAAGCGGCGGGCGGGCGGGCCGTGCAGACCGCGCCCTCCGGCCGGCCCTCCTGCGTCGCGGCGCCCTGCCCCGCCGCCGTCTCCTGACGCCCAGCTTCTGCCGCTTGGCCTTCCGCGGGGGCAGGGAGTGCCGCTTGCTGCCCCCCGGGAACGGAGTGCCACCTCTCACCCGGCTTTGGCCTGATTTCCGAGAGGGAGGAGTTTGGCATCCTAGCGATCGCGCTCCAGACCTAGACAGGAGGCAGGATGCCTGTCAGTACTGGACGTTTCCTGTGTGCCAAGCATTTCAGATATTTTTTTTTTTTAGTTTTAAATGGAATTAAATACCTTTTGTTGTTGTCATCAGGTATTCACAGTAATCCTGTGAGGCAGACATTATTATTTCTATTTTCTAACTGACGCATAAGAAGGCTAAGTATCTTTGGAGTCTTTCTCGCTTTAACCCCTGCTCTGCACTCCTGCTGAGGGGTGAAGATTCTTTTCGGCAGGTGGTAGATAGTATTCCACTCATGGGGAAATCCTGCGTGGAGGCTGAGCTCAAAGGACTCCTTGCGGAGAAGACTTGGGACATTTGAAGCTAGTTGCACAGGGAAGGTGCCTCTATGAATTGGAATCTCTTGAGTCTAAAGTAGAGATTCTCAGATTTTCTGTTTTTCATGATACTCTTAGGCCATAGAAATACCTATAAGTTCACTTATTGAGTAATTAGTTCCAAATAACCTATTAAGTATGTCCTAACAGCTCAGTAGCAGCTTGAAAACTAATACACATAGTTCCTAGAAAAAAAAACCGATACCTTTATTGCATTCTTAATCATAATCACCAGTGTTAATGTGTGTCTGCTAATCCCTGCACCAGTTCATCTAATCTCCGATGGAATTGGGTGTGGCCACCCGTGTTTACTTGCCACAAAGGCAGTTCTACAAAGAAATGACTTCACTAAAGGAGCACAGAATGGGAACCACCTGGAGCTGGTCATTTCTGAGGGATGAAGTATCATAGCGTCCCTTGAAACTAAAGTGCTCCACAGTGCTCTAGCAGGGGTTTGTGTTGGGGCGTCTCAGACCTCTTGTTTCACTTCCAGGGAGTTGATGTTTTTGTTTTTATCACCTGTATTTCATTATCATATAGCAGTGGTCTGTAAGAAATTTGGGGAGCATTAGAAGTGAATCTTCCTGGTTTTCATTAAAATATAGATGGGGCTGGGTATGCTTTTTATACCTGACACCTTTGCTAATTTGAGAACTTGAGGCAGAGCAAATTAAAAAATAGAGACACAAAGAAATAAGATGTCGTTGCTTCTAATTTGCCTTCCTGCATGGCACCTAAGTTCAGTAACTATAATTAGAAGGGAAAAATGGAAGTGTAGGCTTCCCACAGGTTGGCATTCTTGGTATTTATGGCCTTTATCTCCTAGAATTTAAAAAATAGTAAGTGATAAAGTCTTAAAATAACACAAGCACAGCAAAGAATGATGGCTCAGAAATGATTAATTCAGGAAATCTTTCCAAAGGCTTAGTGGAAAGGAACACTCCTTTTTTTACCCCAGTGAGTGAACTCTTGCCTTCTTTTTGAAGTTGACTGTTGGAAAACCTGAAAGTTCTTACACAGTCCAGAATGAGAAATAGGTAATCTTCTGACAGGTAGTTTTTGATAAAAGTTGTGAAATTTAACACATTTTTCTTTTCACTTGTACTTGGCAAAAGGACCAGTGAAATTTGACCTGGAATTAATTTAATCATGAGTCCTCACTGTATCTTTATATCTGGAACATAAACCTTTCTTTTTCTCTTTCCATCCAGAGGCATAGGGGAGCCAGAAAAGGGCTAGAGAAGACCAAATTACATATTAAATGGATGAGAAGACTTCCTGTGAGAACTGGCTAAATCCTTAGGGCTTTAGTTGGTAAACCAGCAGAAGTATACAATCAGAGTACAAATTTCTGACTATGCGAATATCCTAAATGACGGCCCATTGAAATTTAAAAGACAGTTTCTGCATAAGAATGAATGATGGAGGTTAAAGGTTTTGTTGATTATATACCCCATTTCTCAGTCCTACCATTGTGAACCTTGTATTTTTGAGTCCCTATGTTTCTAATACTTTTATATTCCCTTAATTTTTGCTTAGTTTTTCTTACTGTATTCATGAGGTTCTTTCCAGTGTTATGTTTGTATCCCTGACTTTGACTGTTCCTTATCCCAATTTTAAGAAAATGCCTTTTAAGGTATTATTTTGTTCCCACAGTGTCTACACTTAGAGAAGTGCAGTCAATAGAAAGCAGTCTTAACCGCGCCTTTGGAGCTGGTACTAGTCTGTCCCGGAATAGCCGTCTTGATCTTCTGCTGTATATGGTCTCTTGCTCACGTGGACATTAGCTACATTTTAAAAACCCTAATTAGAAAAGCAAAGTAGTTTTCTAATTAAGATTATGCCTTAGTGTCTGATTTTTTTGTTGTTGCTGTGTCTCTTAGGAGCTCTGTGACACTGGGCAGGACACCTAGCCTCTGTGCTTTAGTTTGCTTATGGAGTGAATGAAAGTATATAAGGTTAAAGGCAAAGCAAAAGGCCACACCTCTATTAAACATGAAGTCTTTTTCCATTTTCCTCTCAATTGAAATTTCTTGAAAGCTATTTTGTGGAATTTTAGTGTTTTGCAATAATTTCTGAAATTATAGGTGCATTTATTGTAATTTTGATATGATCTCAGGATTAACATGGTAACTTCCAAATTGCTATTTTCCAAGTTCAGCTGATGTCAAAGGGAGAAATCTGGAATCATTTGAATGCCTCATCCCCCAATTTACTGTTTCTGTGTTTTAAGGAAGATCTTTGAACTGATCAAATAAGTAGCTTTTTCATGAAACACCTAGGTACACATACTTGTAATCGTGAAGTTGCAAAAGCCTAATACAAAAAATGGAGTCTTAGATACAGTTTCTGCATCTCTCACTGACCGATTTCTGTGAATAAGTATTTTCATATTATTTTAATAAGTGAGAAAAAGCATGGAGTGAGATTATGAATACCAGTTTGAGGAATATCCTACAAAGGAGTCCCTGCCCTGCTACATCAAAACAAAATTAGCAGTGTTTCAAGTAGTCCTTAAATCCATGGCTAAGAATTGAAATACTTTTAGTTTCAACTTCCCTTTTTATTGAAATGTGTTTACTTTGAACAGAGAGCATTTGAAGGCGTGCATTCATAATGCTGCCGTTCTCTTTTTGGTGTTTAAAGGAGGAGCCAAGGCTGGATGTCTTGATCAATAACGCAGGGGTCTTCCAGTGTCCGTATATGAAGACCGAAGATGGGTTTGAAATGCAGTTCGGAGTGAACCATCTGGGACACTTCCTTCTCACCAATCTTCTGCTTGGACTCCTCAAAAGTTCAGCTCCAAGCAGGATTGTGGTCGTTTCTTCCAAGCTTTATAAACATGGGGACATCAACTTTGAAGACTTAAACAGTGAACAAAGCTATAATAAAAGTTTCTGTTATAGTCGGAGCAAACTGGCAAACATTCTTTTCACCAGAGAATTAGCCCGCCGCCTGGAAGGCACCAACGTCACTGTCAACGTGCTGCATCCCGGTGTTGTGCGGACTAACCTCGGCAGGCACATCCACATCCCACTGCTGGCCAAGCCACTTTTCAATTTGGTGTCATGGGCTTTCTTCAAAACTCCACTGGAAGGTGCCCAGACTTCCATCTATTTGGCCTCTTCACCTGAGGTAGAAGGTGTGTCAGGAAAGTACTTCGGAGATTGCAAGGAGGAAGAATTACTACCCAAAGCTATGGATGAGTCTGTAGCAAGAAAACTCTGGGATATTAGTGAAGTGATGGTTGGCATATTAAAATAGCCAAGTAATGGGAGCTGTTCATAAAAACACATGGTCAGGAATAGTGTGAAGTGAAACTACTTGAAAAATTTTGATTCTGTGATAGCACTGCTAGAGGAGCTACATGTGGGTATGCTGAAGTTTACTGTAAAGTTATCGTTGGACAATTTCAGCAGATATGTTGGAAATAATATATAAGTTTAATGAACAATGCATTTTAAATATTAATCGGGGAAGTATAGATTACAAATTTCATAGCAAAGTAAGCATCTTGAGAGAATTATCAAATGTCTTTGAGTTTCATGGCTAAAGTGTGAAGTATTTTTACTACAATGCTGATTGTTTTTGTGGCTGTAATATGCCTGGTGTGTGCACCCAACTCTTAGCTTGGAATAAATTTACCGATGCAGATTCTTCATTGTGTGTTTCTTCAGAGGTGTCACTGAATGCAGTCTTTGTGTGTCATTAGCTGCGCCACGTCTTACACACTGCTCTGAGAGGTACCGTGTCTGAAACCCAGATCTGTGTGATATCCTTGCTTCACAACCTATAATGGTTTTCATTTGCCCTTAATGGTGGGTTTTCAGCCCCTCGCCCCTTCAAGCTGTGGAATTCTTTCTTCAAAAAGAATCTTTTATGCAAATATAGAACAGGTTACAGTAAGGATGTAGGGCTAGAGTGAAAGGGCTATTTCAGAAGGGTCTTTGTAGAATATAGCAGTTTGTAAACCACTGTTTAAAGGTCCTGAACTGGTGACAGGCCTGGTTTGCCCTTTCTGCAATAATGGGAAAATTCTGTCTGCACAATCTAACATGGAAGACTCTGGGAACGTGTGGACACTGAATCCGTGAAATATATCTAGAGCTGAATTTCTCATTTAATGTTTGTTTAAATTTAAGTAGACATGTTTAGTGATTTGAATCTTGGATACTATATCTCTAGTCCTGCCACCAGATATTCTCACTCTTGTCTCCAGGCGAGGTGGTACACACCTATACTCTTAGCACTCAGGAGGCTGAGGCAGGAGGATCGCTGTGAATTCGAGGCCAGCCTGGGCTACATAGTGAGATCCTCTCTCAAAAAAACAAACAGTGCAAATGCAGGGTTGCTTTTTCTAAACTACGACCTCAGTATTCAGGTTTAATTGCAGTGTTGGGGACTTTGAGAAAAATAAGTGGGTTTTGGGTTGCAGTTTGGCACTCGGTCTAAAAGGTCCCCATCCCTACCAACCCCCCAGAGGTTCCTCATGCTCCTTTCTCCAGTCTCTGTAGGCAGAAACAACTCTCTTCTACTTTGCATGGGCTTGGTGCATTTGCTTTAAGTGCGGTAATTACTCATTCACTAAGCCAGTTAAGACAATTGAAATAATAATTCTCCAAGGAAAAAAGATGTGTTACTAGTAATTTTTCTCCCTCAAGACTCAAAGTATAGTCCCTAAGAGGGAGTAAAAAATTAAGTAATAAACGAATGATGTGAATATAAATAGTTTGAGTCCAGACAGGAATGTTGTAGGCATCTACAATATTCTGCATATTGTAGTATCTACTTAAAAAATATAGTTGTTTATCTTGCCATTTCTTAATATTGGAGAAGGAATTATGGCCTTAATGGATAGAGAGGTCCATTAAATTTGTTGACCATTGTGGCAATAGGCTAATCCTTGATTGGTTATTTTTAAAACAATTTGTAGTATCTGGTTACAAGTATCAATTCTTTTCAAGAATGACAAGCTTTTGGCAAGTCACACAGGTGTGTTTTCTGTTAGAGCACTGTGCTCCGAATGTGAGAAACTTCCTATCGCAGGTGTGTCTGCAGGTGTAGTGGGTATAACTGCATGGTATTCTTTGAAACATGTTTTTTTAGAAAGTAATCCTACGAAAAGACCTGCCGAACTTAGAAATATGGGCAGGAAATACACCAGCACGCAACTCGGGAAAATGGAAGCTAATAAATCTGTCCTACACCTTGCTTCATTAAAAAGGAGTTCCTTTTTTCATTTAATACCATCTTTTCTGGCTGCATTTTGATATCTGATGCTTTTCAGGGGGTTTGGACCTTTTGAGCCTTCCAGAGTTCTTGTTTGTGGCACCACAATAAAACAGCATTTATTAATTTATCATGATGGAAAACCAGAAACTGACCCGGAAACACCAACTATAAACATAAAATGAGATGCCATTTGGAAGATGTTCTCCCCACCAAGAACCAGTGAGGGCGGCCTGCCTGCTGGGTTCTGAAGATTGTTACAGCTTTTGCCTCTCCTTTCTTCCTTACGTTGACTCACTTCTAACCATTCTGCTGAGCAAAGAATAGGAAAAGACAATTCCGTTACTTTGATGCTTTCACTTACCTTTAGCAAAATGTTGATAGACGGAAGCCTGCACCATGCCGTGTAATGGAATGAGTGAACTGAAACCCCATCTTCCATGCCGATTCTTTTTGGTTTTTGTTTTTGTTTGTTTTTAAACTGACTTCAGCTTCAAACACTTTGTTCCAACAAGGGATTAGATTGCTGGGCCTTTGGCTCGACTCCATGCAGAGTATTTTATATCGTGGCGTTCTAGGCAGCATTTGATTAGGAAAGTGATTTCACTTTTTAAACACCATCACAAGTTTTAACAAACAGCTCCCCAAGTTAATTTTCCTGGTGACCTTGACAAGACATTGAACCTCTCTGAGCCGTTGTTTCCTTGGCTTTATATACAGCCAAAGTGGCTGGCACACACCCTTGTGTCTTTCCCCAGAGCACCCGGTCACTACTGTCAGCACTAACAGAAACTGGGCATTAGTGATAGGTGAGTATCTAGGTGGAAACTAGACTGTAAACCACAGATTACCATATATATATATATAATTTTTTAAGCCAGATTGCAAATGTTTAAGGCCTTGTGAGCCAGGTGCAGCACGTGTTACGTACTGTCACATCGTGTGCATGGACACTCCTCTTCCTCTGTAAGGTTCCTGCTGTTTTCCTGGGCCATTTCTAATCTATGACTGTTGCAGACCCATGACATTAAAGAGTGCATTTTGTAATCTGTCTTCAGCTATAGGTTCTGATGTGAGAAACAGCGGTTGTCTGCCTCCAGCTCTCTCCCCTGAGAAACCTGCTGGGCCTGGCCAGAGATCTGAGAGCATCTATATTTGAATATAAAATTTATTCCAAATGCCCTAAGGAACACTGAAGAGAGAACATGTTACTAATCACCCTTCAGGAGCTTGGTCCTCACAGACAGCTTCGGAAGTTCCACAACCCTTCTGTGGACAGTGGGGAGTTAAATTAGTTACAGGTTAACACGGAGGATGGAATTAATTACTAAAGGAAAGTGAAAAGCAAGCTGCTTTATGTGGACAGATGTTTTGTTAAGCCAGATGTTTAATCAAAGTACAGTAGAATCTCATCTACCATCTAATGGACTTGCTGCAATGACTTCTCCATTCTGGCTCTATATAAATAAATAAATAAGCGAATGAATGAATGAATGAATGAATGAATACCGATCCCCATAACATGGGGATGGTCTGCCAGTGGCGAGCCTGTGGCATGCGTGCCTCACTGGGCTGAATCACTGAAAGCTCTGAAAGCTTCGCCATCCCTGGAACTCCTGGCTGATCGCCCCCTCCAGCCCACTTCCCAGCCTGGCTCCCTTCTGCTCTGCTGTACACTTATGCAGGGTGAGCTGTGTGCCATTCATTTAACAAACATTTGCTGAGTGCCTGTTATATGTCGAAGCATTGTCCTCGTGTCTGGGCTGTAGCAGCCGGTGGAGAAACACCCCACTGTACATCGTGTTAGCTTCAGTTATTAGTAAGCATTTTACAAGTCAATAGTTATATTTCAAACTAATAAAATACGAGAACAGAAAATTTCTACAGAAGCCGAGTGCTTTGGAGCAATTAAAGGCAAATCACTAGAAATTTACCGTTGAATAAAGCTTCAAAATGTCATATAGTAGAAATAAACATTGTGCAAGACATAAGATATTTTTATTTGATGCTTTGCGAGTGACTTTAAACGCTGACCACTCTAAAGACACAAAAGCTAGGAGTCGTCACTATCCAAGTGCGTGTCGTAAGGTGGAGCTCCAAGGGTGTCCGTGCTCAGAAGCAGCAAAGATGCCGCTTAAACCCTTAGCCGTAGACCAAAAGATAGACAAATAAACGAACATGCCATGTTCTAAGTTCAAATAATGACTTTGTGGTGCATAGGATTCATCCTTATGAGTTTCCTTTTTAATTCACTTTTTCATGTAACCAGCCAATTTCAATTAAGAGGGCTTATATTTCAAATCAAGCTAACACATGTCAGAAGATTTTCAGGCTGGAGGAATTGACAATAAATGTTTTCTATGTAGTCAGTAATATTTTTCCAAAGACCTCTCATCTAAATTTGGGAATTATTTTATTTTTTTTGAACTATACCAGTGTGCCGAGCTGATTGTTTGATATATGTTCTCCTGAAGTGTTTTTGCAGCTGGTCCTTAAGATTTAATTTCATTATCAGCTTTGCTTCTCTCTCCCTCGTTTTCAAAGCCTCACTAATTATGTTAAATAGGTAAGTTCCTGAATATTTTAAGAGCTATTTTTCACTGTGTCATTTTGTCTTGAGGAGTTGCCATGTTGTATAAGATGTATTACAGCCCAGTCAGTCTGAAGTTCTGGGTATTTAAGTCTATTAAGAAACTACCACAAAAAAAAAAAAAAAAGAAGAAGAAGAAGAAAAGAAGGCAAAAAGATGTCCCTACCTTCCTTTGTAATTTCAGGCCTTAAAAAAGCACTTGTACCTGTCCCCACCTTAGTGTATCTCACTGCCTCACACAGCTAGGTGGTCATGCTGCTGTTGGCAGAGTAAGGTCAATTCTAAGCCCCTCTCAGAGCTTCCCGCATTGGCTACCATGAGAGTGGGAAGATGAATAAGTCAAATTCCAAGTTATAAACGTATTGAAAGATTTTTATCGGTGCAGACCTATGTATATTTTGGCACTTTAGGTATATCTTGAAATTATACACATGGTTTGAGGACATACTGCGCTGGGAGAAACACATAATCGTTATTAGTCGGTGAAAAAAACAAAGCAAGTTTCTGCCACCAACCCATGAAAGCACAGGAAATGGCTTCATGTAGTAAGTGTCCCAGCCTCAGCAATCTGTTGACAGAAACAGGCTCTACCCGGGGGTTTTGTGTTAATGTAATCAAACACTTCAGAGCCACAGCCCAGCAAGCGCAAGTCCACCCACCTCAGGGTTTATCTTTAGCTCATCTGGAAGAGTTTATTTTAAACACTGAACATTGTTTGCTGCTGTTGAAATGAAAGTGAGAGGGTTACAAGCTTTCTTCCATTGCCATCTGGCAGATTTACTGATGGATCGGGTTCTTTAATCGTGTAACCCGGTGTGTGGGAGCTGTTGTCTTTGTGTGAATCGTACAGCTGGCTTGGCTGAACTTTGGAAAGCTCACACGAAGCTATCAAGGGCCATCCTATAGATGAGTGGAGGATGTTGCAGAAAAGTCACCGAAGCATTCTCGGAGAAGCTGTGCGTGTATATATGTTTATTCCCCAAATGAATATTTTCCTTCTTAATGATTCCTTTAGTGAACTGGAAAGAAGATGACTGTATTTGAAAATTTTGGGAGAAATAATTGAAAGCTACAAAAAAAGTGATGAGACTTTCAGAAAAATATGTAGCAGAGTGAAAAGGAAAGGGAGAGCAGATGTGGGTGCCTCCATCTCGTTCACGTAAGCGTTGGCTATAGGAAGTCTGAGCAGTGTGCTCCTCTCTTCATTCTGTTTATAACACAGGCGTGTCCAGTGCCCACGTGTCGTCTACCTGATCAGCAGTGCAGCACCCTGAGTAGTGCAACACGTTAAGTGAAATTACTTACGGCAGCCAAGTGGAGGGCACAGGGTTTATCATAGCCACAAATGCATACATACACACGCATCAAGAGACTGCACGCAAACAGTAGGTTACATGCAAGGCGTGGTACTTTGACGTTACACTGGGAAACATTTGGATACGATTGAGCGGTATTCAATTGTCTTTCCTATCTAAAAGCACCATTTTGATTATACATAGGATGTGAAATTAAAAACAAAAGCAACACAAAAGAACTCCACTGCCTACACTGTGTATGAAGATTAGCTTCTACCAAACAAATGCATCTTAAGTGAGTTTTGACAGAAGAATTGAGAGCTAGGCCTTCTTCTTGCTGTTTTTAGCTATTTTCTACTAGTAAGAAAGGCTGTGGAAACAGAATCATATCCTTTTATTCAGGTTTGTTTCTGTTTTGTTTTGATGACCAGAAACAATCGGGGCAAATGCCAAGGTGATTCTGCGTCCACTCACCTCTTGATGCGCGTTGAGAGGTCAGTGAGAGTAGTGGCGATAGTGGTGGTGGCCTTTGGACCCCAGGTTCCTGGTCATACCTGGAACATAGCTGTGGCACTTTCCTTAGCAGCCTCTAGGTTTTCTACCTTCCTGCTTGTGGCAGAAGTAGTAACTTCCATTATCAGGTCAACTCTTGAGTATATTTGGAGTCATTTCTGTGTACTTCTTACCCCGTTCTTCTAGCTTTTCTCATTATTTTGTAGGCACCTACTTCACTATAGCGTATCCTTTACTCTTTAAAATATCTGGGATGGATTCTATTCCCTATAAAGAAAATAGACTATCACAATTATTGACCCAAGAGGGACAAATAAATTTGTAAATAAAGACACCTTTTAAATGGCCAACAAGGCCTGAACAGAGAAACTGATTGTCAGAGCTTGAAGGCAGGAGGCAATGGAGTTGCCAAGAGAGAGACTCTCAGTGTGGCATTTCTTTGGTGAAATTACAGTTGTGAAATGAGCCTTAGCTTTGCAGCCTCAGATACTTGAATTTGTCAAAATGTTTGTTCATAATGAAAAACAAACAAAGGAACAGAAAAGCTCTTTCCTTTTAGTAATCACTTGTATCCCAGTAAAGAAATCCATTTGGGGAGCCAAATGATAACCAGAATCTTGATTATTTATCCAAGCAGAGGAAGTTATTTCTGAAATTTAGCACAGTATTTGGCGACATTACCAGTAATACTTGTGTTTGGTGAATCTTTGAGCAGGACACATGCTCTGGAAGTGCCTCTTAAAGTGGGCCTTGTAATTATGTGTTCCACTTTGCTGGCTTTACTACCTTCTGCGTGACATGATTTTCTCTTCTAATGTATGTGTTTATTATTTAAATATCACTAGTATGACTCAGGAAACATTTTGTCTCTGCTGTGTCACACAGAGATAGAGAAGTGGCCACATGAACCAGCCACACTTTAAAAAACAGGGATAGGGAATATTACTCATGGTCAAAAGCACGGACAGTTTAGAGAATAACTACAGTACTTGAGGATCTTCCCTCATGTGAAGTTTTGGTGAGCTGATTAATTGATCACAGATGTTTTCCATTTAGGAAACATAAAATAAAGGTTTCGTTGAGCAGGCAGTGTGAGTGAGGTTGCAGGATAACTTGTGATAGATAATTCTTTGTAAGTGTTGGGTAACGTGCGTGGGTTACAAAGGCATTCATTACGGAATCCCTGCCTAGCTTGGGAATAGTCATTGCCACCTCTCTGCTGCAAACCAGATCAGAGAAGCGGAGGTAGCTGGGATTCGGAAGGCTGGGTCCGAGTCGTCTAGTGCCAGCCTGTGAGTCCCCTGAAGGCCGGAGAGTGTTTCAGCCCTTCCTGTGTCCTAACGTCTGGCATGGAGCTGTCACGCAGCAATTAGTCACAAAACTGGTGACCTGAAAGCTGCGGTGCCTCCCCCCATTGATGGTGGGGGAGGTGGCGCTGATTTAGCGGCTTTGATGAAGAGACCACCCCAGGAAACGGGTTCATTCTTCACAAGCGCAGTCTTTCCCGCTAGGCACACCAGGTTCTGCACATCGTTATTCAACAATAGCGACGGGAGATAGGCACGAGCCTCTAAGTGCGTCATCCACGGTGACAAACACAATCAGTGATAATCAGGAATTGGGAGGAGGACGCTGGATTGTCTGCAAAGAAGTCCTGTAGGCCGAAAAAATAAATTATATCCTGTTTCAACTTCCCCCGATGCTCCTGCACAGTTCAGTCAGATTATTGACTCCTACCTTCTAGTTCTTTCTGGAAATCTAGTGTATTCCAGAACAGCCTGAATTTAGTTGATTAAATGTGACCTGATAAAGCCAGCATAATTATTTCAGCAATAACCGGTCTATATTTACCCTATGCCCTAATTAATATTCAAGTGAGTTCATATATATGAGCAAAAGTTAAGGAGGCTTGTTTTCTCATTTATTTATTTATTTATTTAGACCAGGGATCAAACTCATGACCTGGAACTTGCCAGGCAAGCATTTGTGCCGCTGAGCTAAATCCCCAGCCCTTGTTTTCTCTTTAAAATAAGACAACTTTCTCACAAATCTCGAACACCACATGTAACCAACTAATAAGACAAAATAAAATGTGGTTAAGCTCACTAGAGAAATTCTTCCTAGCACAATAAGTACTCTTGATGTGAATCTTCTAATCACTGTAACAACACTGAAAAGTGTATCTGTTCCTAAGTTACAGACAAGGGGCAGGGCTCCAGAAATCGGAAGTGACTTTCCTGAAGCCCGAGGGGCCCAGGATTTGAACCAAAATCTTCCAGGATTTGGAGTCTCTGGCTACTTACTAACCAGGAAATGCATCTTTTAGTGAACTTAAATAGTGTATCTGAAAAAGCTAAAATTTCTCTTAAAATCAAAACAATAGTAGATATATATTTTTATGTTTATAATTATTATTTTCAATCTTTATTTTAAATGTAATCATTTCCTGCCAGGCGTGGTGGTGCACGCCTTTAATCCCAGCACTCGGGAGGCTGAGGTAGGAGGAGCGTTGTGAGTTCGAGGCTGGCTTGGGCTACGACACGAGCGCGCGAGGTTGTGAGTTCAATCCCTGGTGCCGCAAAAAAAATAAATAAATAAATAAATAATAAAAAAATAAATGTAATCATTTCCTGAGTAGATATTATTTTATATGAGATTATTTCTGCTGGGTAGGTTAAAAATGTGTTAATTTTTTCACTGACTGTGCTATATTTAGTTTCTCTGTCAACACAAGTTAATTGAAAAGTTTTCTCTGTAATACCCAAAGTGTAAATTATTTATCACAATAGTTAAATAACCCAGTGCCCAACCTAGAATGCTGGTTTCCCGCCAAAGGAGTATACAGATCATCTTTCATGGATTTGGAGAAAGTGCACAAACAATTAAGATGTCTGAGTTAAATCATAACTCAGTGACCAAAAGAGCTATATTACTGCATAATTAATACATCTGTTCTCTTGAAATGCAAGTGTTAACTTTCTAGCATTTGCTGAGAATTCAGAGACTAGGCACATCCTATTAATAGAAAACCACAAGGACTACAGATATTTAGAGTAGTTTTTCTACTATGCAATCGATAACATACTTGGAATATCAGTATTATTCCATGTAAATTATTCTAAAAGCGAGAGGTGACAGAGAAGATATTTTTTGTGTTTTCTTTTCACACACAACACACATGTAAAATACACCTAAAAGATCTTTGGCCTCTGGACTGACAAGCTAAGTCATGTAGACTAATCCTTGCTTTAGGAAAAGTAAAAATTCTGGATGAAATTTTAAAATATAAATGTTCTTAAAAATACCAAATTATCACAAACTGGTGAGAATTTTTTTTGCTCAAAATCAGACCAAAATGAATATGAGAACCCTAAAAATTCAGAATGCAAAATTACATTTACCCAAAGGGCATTTGTCTCCCTACAAGAAATAGGGAAGGCAAGCTTTTCTTTTGACTGGCTAGCACCTGAAGAAAAATAGAAGTGAAAATGTGCACAAAATCACAAAACTGGACTTTGATAGCCACTAAATAGATTCACATTAAGCTGGACTCTGAAGAACTATGTACTGAAGGCGCAACTGTGCGTGAATTAGCATTATTATACTCTCAATTCTCCAGGAGACACAGGAGTTCTGCAAATACTGAGCAGAAGAGGAAACAGATAAAGAAAAAATTGTTTATGTCTGGAAGATTATGTAAACAAAACATTGCCCCCTCCCCCAAGCACAAGCACCCGCTGAATTTTACCGGGAGAGTTCAAGGAAGCTCAAACTATCAACTTGGTATAAATTGGTGGGAAAAATTGTATCCTAAATGACTGGCTGGAAAGACCTGCGTTATCCTCAGTGAAAGGCATCTTCAAATAGGGCTGGACAACTTCTCTAAACCTTTTCAAGGACAATGACCAGTATACTAAGGACTCAGGTACAGGTTCCAAGAGTGAGAGTAATAGCACTGATCCGTGTATTTCAGGTATGAGAATTATCAGACATAAATGATAAAAATAACTGTGCTAAAATAAACGTGAAATTTTCAGCAGAGAGTGAAAACATAAAAGTGACAGATTTGAACAATGATGTATAACCTCGAGATGAAAACTATCCAATTTCAATGATCTTAATTCTAAACAGGAGCATTAAAAAATTATACATTAAAAACTTATGTCCATGCACAGATGGACATATATTCTGCAGATATTCATAGAAGTTTTATTCATAACTTAGATAAAATCAAGATGTCCTTTTATAAGCAAATGGATAAATAAACCTTCATACATTTGAGCAGTGAAATATTATTTAGTGCTAACAAGAAATGTTCTATCAAGTCTTAAAAGATGGAAGAGTCTTAATATTATTAATATTAACATATTGCTGAAGGAAAGAAGCCGGTCTGAAAAGGCTGCATATGTATGGATCCAATTGCATAAAACATTCCAGGAAATGCAAAATAATAGGGGCAATAAAATGACTAGCTGCCAGATCTTTCAGGAAAGAGATGAGCATGAATGACTATGCAGAACACAGAGGATTTTTAGGAAGGTGAAACTATTCTGTGTGATAATATAATGGTGGATATGTTTTTGTACATTTATCAAAATCCACAGAGTGCACAAGAGTGAAGTATATTAATAATAAAAGCATAAAGCATCCATTCTTAGATGTGTAATACAGAAACAGTGGAAACAGAAGATCCTAAGAGCTGCAGAGAAAAACATCCAGATTACCTTTAAAAGAAATGTAGCTGAGGGACACCCACCTCCCAGAAGCAGGAGCGTTGCATCTGTAGAGAGACAGCTGCCCACCTTGAGTCCTACGCCCAGTCCAATTGCACACCAAGAAAGGATAGGAGATTAAGATGCTACCCAGTACAGCATAATCGAGATAACCCTTTGTATTTTGAGGTACGCAAGGTTAAACATACGTCATGAATTTCAGAGTGCACAGATTGTATCCCCTAATTACAGCTCAGCTGAGGTGAATATCATATCACTGAATCGTAACTGGTAACTCCCATTTATTTGAAATTAAGAAATATATTTCTAAATTATGAATGAGTGAAATAAGAAACCAAAATAACTGAAAAATGATGAAATGATAGTCTTGCATTACATCAGAAACAGAGAATAGCTTAGCAAGCAATCATCAATGTATTAATCTCCGGAAGTTAAACACAATACAGCAAATATTAAGGAAATGTTTTAAAACTTTAAAAGCAAATAAATGGTTCATCTACTAACACCCTCCTGATACCAAATGCATAGCTCTGTTTTCCCCCACCAAGCGGTTCTCGGGTTCTCTACGGCTGCCTATGTCCTGCGATTCAGATCCACTTCCGTTCACCTGCACGTCGCGGGGTCCATCCCAGGAGACCGCCCGGCCTCCAGTGCCGGGTGCTGGCTCCGCCGGCTCCTCACAGGGCCTCGTTACTGGCTGGTTACAGATCGAGTGTTACAGCGGTTCCTCTTCAGGTTGCGGTAACAGCCCACAGAACTCAGGGCATTCTCTGTTGATTATTAGGGACACTATAAAGGGTGTCACAAGTACACAAGCGGCCACGTGCAGCGTGACTCATCTCTTCTCACGGCATGAGCTGGAGGGCAGCCGGCCCAGGGGCACCAGAGCCATGCGGTGGTTCAGACTGTCATTGTCACAGGGGGCCTCACACAGGGGTTTTGATGCTCTGTGGTCTCTGCTTTCAAATTCTAACTGCTTTAGTTTTGAATTTGTCCTTTGAAGGTGAAGTCTGGTAAGACAGGGGAGCATGCAGTGAGCATTCGGAGCGCAGGGTCGCAGGCAGTCTGTGCTGGCCGCCTCTCACTCCCCGAGCGTGGCACTGCCTCTGCTGTCCTTAACTCTTGCAGGGGCTGAGGGACCTCGAAGTCTGCATCCAGCTGGCCTTCATAAACCAAACCTGTGACAGGTCACCTGAAAGCTTTTTTCTTTAACACTGCAAGCCTCGAATTTTCATTTCGTCCTGAGCTCCACAAATCACACAGCTCCCTCCCCGCTCCCTGGGCAGTGGTGACTTGACTGGGTTGGGTTGGAAGATCCGCTCTAAAGAGGCTCCATTAGAAGTCTGGTAGTGGCTGCCGGCTTCAGGTCACCCAGCACCCGGAGTGCGGCTGGAGTCGTCCATTCCTCTCGGTGGGGCCTGCACCACAGGGCTGGGGCTCCGCGTGGCACGTGGGTTTCCAGGGCAATGCTCTGTCAGGCAGCCGCTGCTTCCTCCAGGCCCGGCTCGGGACGCCAGCAGCCGCCCTTCGGCAGGCCCGTGGGCAAACCCAGGCACAAAGCCTGTGCAGACCCCAGGGGAGGGACCCGAAACCTGGCCTCCCTGTGAGAAGAGCTGTGAATGCTGCGTGATCTCTAATCTGCCGCAGGAATGTGGATGGCAGAGCAGCACGGCAAAGCAAGGAGATGGGCATCGCTGAAGGCAGGACACGGGATAGAGGCGGGAAGGCCGCAGTGGGGAGCAGGAACCGGGGAGTCGCCTCTTCACCTGAGCGGCCAGGTACGCGGACTTTAAACTACTTGCATGTGGGCTATGTTTTTTTCCTATGTATTTAATTTTTAAATTAAAAATGCTGGGATGTAGAACTCAAGTTAGTTTTCAGAGGTTCATGGTGCAATTATAATAGCGCTACACAATCCCATTTATATCCTAGAAAGTATCTGTTTTCTAAAACAATTGTACAAGAAGTATACTTCATTACTGATACTTACTTGAGAATTTATAGAGCACATTCAGAAATAAAACAAAACCAGTTGCCTTCAGATTATCTAAATCCAAAGCATACTAAGCAATCAAAGGGCAACACGCTGATTCCTCTGGTCTAGAGAAACAGTTTACAGCCACAGAGGAAACTCACATGACACTGGGCACCGTCTCTCCTCTCCACTGGGACACAGGTGCTGTAGACCTGTTCCGCGTGCCAGTGGCCAGCAAGGGCGTGGTGGACGTTGACTGCTTTGTTTCAAAACCTCTTCCATGGCCAATGCTCACTAGTGGGTACGGAGATACATAATTTAAGGATTGTTACACTGCGTACCCAGTCTCACGTGTCCATCTACAGCTTTCCTTTTCTTTTTTTTTTTTTTTTTTTTTTTTGTCCCTAATACTCTGATCTTTGTCTCTTCATGTCCCTGACCAAAGAGCTAAGATATTTACCACTGTTCATGAATCCCATATTCTTGCCTTGGCCCTTTGCTTTCAGCACAAAGCTGGCAATCAGGTATACTGCTCTGCAGACAGATACTTTAAGGAAGTCAGGAGGTTTGCAAGGTTTGAGTTCGTTGGCCCAGATTTTCCCGTTCCTTGTCTCCGGAAACCACTCCTCGTCTGCCAAGGTTACGGGCACAAGCTTCTCTGGGACTCTCCTGCTCTCAAGTCCTGAGCTTCATCCACCTACCTACCTCTCTTCACCCCGAGGCCCTGGTTAGATTAGAGATTAGAATTCCTCCAACTGTCAGGCTTTCCCTCCGATTAGACACTAATAACCCCAGACTTTCATTCCCTTCTCTCAGGCATCCATGCACAAGCCACGCAATTCCAAGGACGCCATAACTATACCTCCCCCAGGCTTCCCCAGCACCTGAAGTGCTGCATTTGTCAGAGCCTTTACACCCCAGGGCCCCGTCCCTGCTCACCCCCACACACTGTCACGGCACCCAGCAGCCAGCTGTCACTTCCGGAAATGGCACTCTTGGGCTGACCGCCGCTGAGTAGTTCATACTGAAGGTTCACCTTCGGAGGCTGCTTCCTCGGGCCACCCCTGGCACAAACTGTTTTAAAAGGAGATACCTGAAAAACAGACAAAACTCTACAAATGGTTTAATTGTTTCTGGAACCAATACATATAAAGGAGTAGGGGAAGCAGAAATAGAAAAGGGAATGCAGGACTGGGAATACAGCTCAACAGCGCAGTGCCTGCCTGGCAAGCACAAGGTCCTGAGTTCGATTCTCAGCACCAAAAAGAAAAAGAAAAGAGAATGTGATCTAAAAAACAATACAGGCTTCAGTCAATACCATGAGTGTTCAAACCCAGATGACCCTTCTGATACATTCTCCATAGAAGAAAAGGAGTCAGGCTTTTGTGTTAGTGTAATCAGTTCCTAGAAGGGAGATTAATTTTGGGGATGGGAAGCTTCCTCTAAGCTGGGGACATTTTGGGAATTATCACTAAGCAGTAGTATTCACAGAGCATGCAGAGGACAAGGGGTGAAGCCCTAAATCCAAGAGAAAGGGCTCTTAGGAACCACATATCACACTCTACTCCAATATGGTTGCTTTTTATTTCATTTTATTTTCACATAGTAAATTTGCAGTGATTTGATCTGAACTGATTTGAAAGTGGGAGGGAAGCAGACTGATTTTTTTCCTCAGTAACTACTTCATAAAGATAGTACCTAAGGCCTCTAAATGGTGGTGAATATTACTGTGCTATTATTTCAAATTTGTTTTCAAGATACTATCAGTTTCTTAAAATGGGTGTGGCTATAAGAGGCTAATGTAGGAGACCATTGTAGTGACAGAAATGTTCTGTAATTTAACTGTACTGAGGTTAATAATTCATCATGCTGTACTTTGATACTGCAAAATAATAACACTGAGAAAATTTAGTAAACACTACATAGGAGGAGAGATAACTGTTATGGTTTGTGTCTGGATGTCCCCCATAAATCTCATGCAGTCAGGTGGATAGGCTTCTAGAATTTGTGATTGATTCATGGTCCAGTGCCGGGATTATGGGTGTGAGTGCTGCACCCACCCTAGGGTTGGAGTCTGCATATAATATGAGACCAAAAGCGGTTTCTCTCTCCCTCTCTCTCTCTCTCTCTCTCTCTTTCTTTCTCTCTTTCTCTCTTTCTCTCTTTCTCTCTCTCTTCTCTCTCTCTCTTCCTCCTCCCTCTCTCCCCTTCTCTCACTGCTTTTGCTTTCTTCCACCACCATGAAATGTTGCCCCTCTACCATATGCCACTCCACTTTGGAGCCAGCCAATTACAGACTGAAACCTCTACAAATGGAGCTAAATAAACCTTTCTTCCTTTAACTTTGGGTGTTGGGTATTTTCTCTCAGCAATGAGAGAAAAGTGACTTAGACAATAACCTTTCTAATGAAAAGTGTTGTAAAAGCTGTTGATGTGCAGATGTTAGAATCTAGACCTGTATCTCTCATCGTGTACTAAACTAAGATGGATCAAAGAATTAAATGGTAAAACAAAATCACATAACCTCCTGGAAGATAAAATAGGTAAAACTCTTGAAGTCATAGACATAGGCAAGGACTCTCTGGACAAAACCCTGGATGCACAGGAAACAGTACCAAGAACACTAAATTAAAAACTTCTACACTGCAAAGGAAACAACCAACAAAGTGAAGAGACAACCTAAGGACTGGGAAACATTTTTGTCAGCTGTTCCTCAGACTGAGGATTAATATCCAGAATATATAAATGTTACAGTTAACTGATGGTGTCAACGTTAGTAAGAAACCCCAGCCTAAACAGCAGCAGCAGAGTTCTGGGTGTGGCTACCAGGATTTCCTGAAGATAGAAGATTCACCCTGGGGCTGGGTGACAGCAGCCCATAGACTTGTTACCTGGGTGGAGTCACAGAAAGACAGAGAAGGAAGATGGCTTCTGTTTCTTCAGAAGAGCTCCAGTGTTCACCAGTACCTTGAAGGCGATCTCCTGGCTTCCAGCACAGATCCTTCAGCCTTCTGACACAGACCCCCCGCCCCAACCATCTATCACCCTTAGCCTCCTGATATGGACTCACATGGGACACTACAGCAAGCTCCAGATCTTCAACCAGGTCCTCTGGATCTCTGGCACACACATTGCCCTTTTTCGCTCTTCCACATCTAACTCTGTGAGCATTCGTTGTAAGCCACTCTTGTAAATTCTTGTATATTTGTATATCTTGGATTAAATCTGCTTTGATAGTAAGCATTAGCTGATACAATAAAGAACCCAAAAAGAAATTAGATCTTCCAAAGTAAAAAACCCCCCAAAAAATGGACAAGTGAAATAGATGCTTCACAGAAGTAAAAATCTTCAACAAATATATGAAGAAATGCTCATCGTGACAGGTGATTAGAGAAATGAAAATTAAAACAACACTGAGATTCCGTCTGAGCCCAAACAGAATGACCATCATCAAAAAATCAAGCAATAACAAACAGTGGAGAGGCTGTAGGGAATAAGGAGCACTTCTACATTGTTGCTGGGAATGTAAACCAGTACAACCACTGTAGAAATCAGTATAGAGATACTTCAGAAAACTAAAACTAGAAATTCCATTTGATCCAACTATTTCCCTTGCAGAGTTCTTCCAAAAAGAGTTAAAGACATGATATTGCTGTGATACACGTGAATCCATTTTTATAGCAGCAAAATTCATAATAACTAAATTTTAAAAGTAGCCTGTATGTCTATCAATAAATGAGTGGATAAAGAAAATGCAGTATTTATATACAGTAGTATAAAGTTCTGTTATAAATAAGGATAGACTTGAGTCATTTATAGAAAAATGGATGTACCTTGAGAACACAGTGTTAAATGAAATAAGTCAGACACAAGCTAAAATATTGCATGGTTTCTCTTATATAAGAAACCCAAGTTATAAATAAAAAGCAAAATAAAAGATAGACTATAGGAAGTAGGGAGGTAGACCTTTGAAAAAAGGAATTAAGATATATCATGGACATGTACTAACCAAGGAATGTAAGCATTATGTAATGCAAACACATACTAATAAAAATAAAAAGTATGCAGGATATTTCTTTATTACTTACTAAACGCACGTGTTTATGTACATTATCTCATATAAAATGTTTAAATTTTAAAAAGCATAAGAGTAATGTTTCCATTTCCAACTTGTATGACTTTCAATTATGAAGAGTTAATCTTATCAAGTGCCCAGAGGCCTCAGAAAGCTTGCTAAAGTATAATGGTGAAATTTCCCAGTTTCTTAGGGTGATCTGAGGTGCTGAGTCTCTCCTGTCATGTCTAACCCTGCAGGCTCACTTCGTCCTTTGACCAGCTCAGATGGTCATCCAGGGTCAGGGATACAGGGTTGAGGACTATGTCAGATGGATCAGAAGTGGTTTGACCTCTGTAGGTGCATGGTATTTTCTCTGGTTCCTCTGGTGTCTGTATCCTGTCCTCCTTCCACCCTGGTTCATCTGGTACTATTTTAAGGTCTCTCAGAAATGCTCTTCCTATCTGCTACTTTAGCATTATATATTGATAGAGAGGAAAATAGTGTGTTCTGAGCAGTTTCCATGCTTCAGTCCTGAACATGAACAGCTTATCTACGATATAGGAAAACCCAGCCGTTTTAATAAATAGGCTTATACAGAAGTAAAGTCATTTGCCCAAAACCACAGTTAGTAGCAGGGAAATCTTGGGTGTGAATCCATGCTTCATGCCACTCAAGAAGTCCTGATTTAATTTATCCTTATAAGAGCCAAATCACATCTTTCCCTGGTCTAAGCTGGTTCTCAGAAGTAGGAGTCTTCAAACGGGACCCCACTTTCTCTGCATGTTTTCTGAGTTCTGCCTTCTTTTCCTGTACTGGTATCCTCCTTTGATCTCCCATTTCTAATATTTCCTTAGATTTTAAGGAAGACAAAATATTTCTTTAATTAAAATATTTGAGAAACATTGTCTTAGTTACTTTTCACTCATTGCTGAGGCAGAATATCTGACACCCAAAATTAGGGAAGGAAAGGTGTATTTCTTACAGTTCTCCAGGAGTTTCAGTCCATACTCAGTTGGCTCCAGGGCACCATGGCATGGCGGGCAGCCATTCATGGTGGCCACAAACAGCAAGGCAAACCAGGAGAGAGAGCAAAAGAGCAAGAGAGGAAGACCCGCCTCCCCTACTCTGTGTCTCGGCTCCACCCCCAGGCCAGTGCAGCACTCACATCGCCAATCCCAGTGCTAGACAACAAACCAATCACAAACACCAGACTCAGCCCCCTCCAAATTAGATGAGACCTTGTGGGGACACAGGACAAACCAATGCATTCCACCCCTGGCCTTGCAAGGACTCATGTATACCCTTTATACAAAAGACATTTAGTCCATTTTCAAGAGTTGCCACAATCCTAACAGTCTCAGCCTTGCTGAAAAGTCCAAGTCCCAAATCTCCTCCAAGACCTATGGCAAACTTTTAACTATAACCCCCTGTACAAATGAAAACATGTTAAACACTTCCAAAATGCAAAGGCACAAGATAAACCTTACCATTCCAAAAGTTACAAACAAGGGAATACAAAGCATTGGAACCATAGCAAGTCTAAACATTAAGTCCTAGAGTTCTCTGCTCAGCATCTGAAGCAATCTGATTGCAAGCTCCAAAAGACTTGAGTGATTCCACCCCAATGGCACTTAACTTCCATAGCTTTCCTTGTATGATCCATGTTTCTTGGCTTCACCCTTACATCTTTGCACATTGCCCTCTGCAGGTGTGGTGGGAGCTGCCTTAGCCTTTTCTGTGCATTTTCCTTGCACCTAAAACCAGCGCCACATGGATGCCACCAAAGTCAGCTGCCAGCTGGAGCAGTAGCCAGGCTTTCCTCTCTCTTGGCTATAGGGGTCAACTACCTGGATCACTAAGCTCTCTAAACATGATTGTGAGGAACAGCTTCTCTATGCCACCGCCATTCTGGAAGCTGGTGCAGTTGCTGCCCTTTTCAAACCTCCTGTGGCTTCTGTCACCACTCTGGAACATGGTGCTTTGCAGCTTTTTCCTCCAAGCAAACTCTTTCACCTTTGCCAGCTTCAGGCTGCAAAGGGTGGAGGTCCACTGCTTACCAGGATGCCCCCAGGCCATCTTTTTTATCCCTTTGTTCCTTCTCAGCAATCAAGGTCTCAGCTTGATCTTTACAGTTCACAGCCTCCTGGCCAAACTCACAAGGTTTTAAATCACCATGCTGGGCTCTTGGCTCTTGTTTCCCAATATAAATCTGGCTAAGAGCACCCAATGGTAGCCAGGCCACTGTTTCAATATTCAGCTTCCTTGTAATTTCTTTTTTTAGACTAATTAGTCCTTTCCTTTGCCCTTAATCTCAGTCTCAGGCAAAGTCTCTGGGCAACAGCAGAATGCAGACAAACTTTCTGCCAAGCTGTAACACACATCATGTGGAGTCCAACACATCGTGCGCAGTCCTTCTTCCCAGCAGAAACCTCCCGAGCCTGGTCTTTACCAGCAGGCTTCCTATTAGCCTTCTGGTCTCCTGAGCTCTGATGAGAATCTCCCATACAGAACAACCTAAGCTGTTCCAGCACCACTCTTTCAGGTGACATCACCAAACCTTTCCATACTCTTCCCACAAGCCATTCCCAAAGGCTCTTGAACCACATGGTCAGGTTTGATCACAGCAATGACCCCACTCCTCTGGTACCAAATTCTGGCTTGGTTACTTTTCACTCATTGCTGAGACAGAATACCTGATACCCAAAATTAGGGAAGGAAAGGTTTATTTCTTATAGTTCTTTGGGAGTTTCAGTCCATACTTAGTTGGCTCCAAGGCAGCATGATGGTGGGGCAGCCATTCATGGCAGTTGCAAACAGCAAGGCAAACCAGTGAGCAAGAGCAGAAGAGCAAGAGAGGAAGACCGGCCTCCCTTACACTGTATCTCGGCTCCACCCCTGGGCAGGTGCAGCACTCACATTGCCAATCCCAGTGCTGGACAACAAACTAATAACAAACACCAGACTCGGCCCCCTCCAAATTAGATGAGGCCTTGGGGGGGACACAGGAAAAGCCAATGCAAACATTATTGATGGCTTTCAACTCTTCCACTTCTCTATTTTACACTGATATCTTTCTAACACACGTCTCTGCTGTGCCTAGGCATTCATCAATGTAGGTGCAGAGAAATTGGCACTGTCCCTGGGTACTGTGGACAGCCAAGGGTTCTGTTTAACAACCATTCTACCTAACATCTGTGCACAGTAATGTCTGTGTATTTATTTCCTTTTATCAATTTTGTAAAATAGGTAGAACTTTTTCAATAAAAGAAAATGATAAATCAGTATATCTCATAATCCTACACCTTTGAGTACAAATTGTCAAGTTCTGGGTACTCGTTGTTTCGTCTTTGTTGAGTGATCAGAGAAAGGAATTAATAAGTGACATGGGGAGATCATTCTGAGCATGAACAGCTGATGACCTCAGTGAATCTCAGTGCCCACTGGCCTTTGGCTCATTATTGTGTTTAATTATAGAATAAATATTAAGAAAAACTGTTTTAAATAGAATAAACTGTCAAGATATTTGTAAGATCCAATATTGTACCCAAATAATAAAGCATAATTAGGTATTTTGTAATTGATAGTTTTATGAAAACAGCCCTTATTTATATTCATATTTCTCGTTAAACTTAATTATATTTGACTTTCATGCAAATCTGAGAATGGGCACCTGACCTTGTCCTCTGGCCTCTTTAACCTTTGTGAGGCAGGTTTCCTTAGCCCCTTCTAGAGATATGGAAACTGAGGCAGAGGAATGAGGAAGCAGCTGATGGGTGACTGGGCAAATGTTCTGTCTCAGGCTTCCCCTCAGGTGCTTGTCACCCTTCGTCTCCATAGACAGTCAGGCCGTCCCCTCATCCATCTGTCATGAAGCCCTGTGGACGTCACCTGCAAACCCTAAGGTAAGACCCAGAGCCTTCCAAGTTATCTGCATTTTCATTTTAAAGGTCCCTAATAACCCAGTGGTATCATTATCTTTGGGCAGAACTTTGGGAACTATAATTAAAACTGAAAAGGCGGGTAGATACCCTAAATACCATCTTCTGTATGCAAATCTCACCTATTAGAGAAAAAAGATTTTGTTTCAGAGAACAAGGCTCCAGCTCCTTCCGAGTAGCAGGAAACCTTTTCAACTGAGCACCCTCATCCTTGAGGGCTTCTAGAACTGTATCATACTTCCAGAATTAAATAAATTACACGTGTGACTGCGAGACAGCTAAGCGCTTATTTACCCACATCATTAGTCCTCTAAATTCCTGTAGAGAGGAGCAGTCCAGCCTCACAGGTCGGCCACTCCAGGTTTCCTTAACACTTCCACCACTTTTTAAACACCCGCTTCTTGATTTATGACCACACTGTGGCCTCAGGTTGGGCCTAATAATACAGCACGTACCACCCCTGCTCAGGGTGACACACACGTTCTCTAACACCAGCTTAAGTCATCCCATATGTGGGCTCTTGCTTTTCATTCTGCTATCTGGAAGATCATGAAAACATGTGACTTGTGTAGCAAGCCAAGGTGCTTTTCTTCAACATGAAGATTTTCAGTGCACAATTCTGACTTCACAGCTCCCTTCAGCCACCTTTCCTTGAAGCTTTTTCTTGGTGGTTCCTTATTTTCTTTTAACTGGACCATTTACTTCCATGGGATTGTGTCCCCTTGTCTTTATCTGCAGAGATGAGGAGCTGTTTTCAACTTGCTTTATGCAGTCACTATCCAAGCTCCAGACCACAGGCCATGACCACGTGAAGCCCTCCTCTCAGCATCTCTAGCTGAGCCTTAGAGGGCTCCTGTACATCGCAGCGGGGCTGTGTTGTCATCTGTCTCTTGTCTCTAGGTCAGATCATGCATGTCTTTATGCCTGCCATATGTTAGGCAACCAGAAAAAAAATCAACTGTATTTTGAGATAGTCTGAGTACCAACAAGCTCTAGCACCATCACAGGTGTTGGTGATACACTGATTACCAACACTGATCTTTTTTCCCATCAGAGTACTCGGTCTAGCAGTTGTAGGTAAATACATACATCAAGTGTCTATGATAAAGAACTCAAAGGATAACTGAGCCCGTGACCCGGGAGGCTTGGAGAAGCCTGTGCTGTGTGGGCTGCTTAGGGAGAAGACAGGAAAGTACTGAGGCCCATTTGTACCTGCATGTCCACCCCCCCCACCCCGCAAACCTCACGCACTCCCAGGTCGGGCTTTTGGGAGGTTATTGGATCAATCATGGGAGCGTAATACTTATAAGTGGATCAAACACGGGTGAGTTTAGAGCCGCATGTGATTTGAGAGGTGGGCCACTGATAACGTGGCCTGGAAGGGTCAATTTCTTTACCTCTTCCCTGGATCTCTCTCTGCTTCCCACTGCCGTGCCATGAGCAAACCTCCTTCACCATGCTCCTCTGCCATGCTGTCCTGCCTTGGAGCCCACTAACTACGGACTGAAACCTTTACAAACTGTGGGCCAAAATAACTTCTCCTCCTTAGGGTTGTGGGTGCCGGGAATTGTGTCTTAACAATGAGAAACTAACTAAGGTATGGGCTGTGGGGGTGAGTGCAAGCTGAGACAGAGTCCCTGAGTTCTCTGGATCTGGTGTCACAGGAGAGTGGAGACCAACAAGTACCTTGGACAGGTGGAGGAGAACATGTCCTGAAAGCTTTGAAGGATGTGTTAAGAAATGGAAAAGTCACCTAGATGAGGAATCATTGGAACTTTTGAGGCAGATGAACAACATGGTTAACCCTATATTTTAGACAGATGACTATCACAAGGACAATGAAGCACTAGAGTGAGGGTGGTGCTAACCCATGTCAGTTAAAAGGTTAGTGATACAGTCCAGGCAAGAGCTCCTTGGGATTCACGTCAACCTCCAGGAATCAAGAGGGGTGACATTTCTTTAGGAGAATGACAGCTCAGGGAAGTTAACTGGGTGTGAGCAAACAGAGTGGAAATCGGGAAAATATTAAATAGAATTAAACTCAAGAATCTGATTCTTACCTCTGAAATGCAGTCATCCCCTCCAACGCCTGCCCACCCTGAAATGGGGATGCAGGAGCATCCCCATTTCAGTAACCTCAAGTGGAATTCTGCCCAGATGACTGAGGCCAGCTCAAGAGGGTCCCCCTAGACTCACAAGGGAGGGGCTAGGGATTGACCGCTGAGGGTAAAGGAAGGGCCCAAGAGGCAGCACAGTGTTGTCCAGTCACTCCCAATGTTTTGATTCCTTTCATCTTCAAACATTTACCGAGCAGTTTTGATACGATCTCAAAAAACATGGAGGAGGTGGGGGACAATGGAAGAAAATGGAAGTCGTAAGGTATATGTGCCCCCTACCACACAAATGTTGAAGTTTTAACCCCTCATACTTCAAAATGTAACTGCATTTGGAAACAGATTCTCTAAAGGGTAAATAAGTTAAAATCAGGTTGTCAGAGTGGGCTTTTATGTCTATTAGGGTGGAATTTCAATTTGACTTGCTTTCAGATCTTCCCAGGTGGAGTGCATCCAGGTGGACCGTGGAGGTGTGGCCCTGAAGGTCTTTGTCTGGGCTCTTGTAGCGTCTGCTCTGACACTCTTCCAGTATTCTACTTCCTGCCTAGCTCCATGCCACCATGGCCTTTGACCATGATATCCTTGTCTTGGAGCCATGAATCATGGACTGAAACTGTAAACAAACTTAACCTCTCTTACCTTAAATTGTATGTGTTGGTTATTGTGTCTCAGCAATGAGAAATCTAATACAGAAAATTGGTATCAGGACCTGGTTTATTGCTGTGACGATATCTAGCCATGTGGCTTAGAAGCCTTTGGAATTTATTTCCAGGAGGAGTTTGGAAAGGTCTGGAGCTGTAGAGAAGCCATAGAAAGATATACACAGAGCCTGACAGGGGATTCCTGTCTGAGTTCACAAGACTAGAATGCGGATATGAATGCAGACAATAAAGACCAGGCTCAAAAGGTTTCAGTTGGGAACAAGGACCACATTAGGAGTTGAACTGAAGATCATGTGTGTCATGCTCTGGCAGAAAATTTATCTAGGTGTGAGAACCAATCTCCTCTGACGTAAGGTAAGCCCAGGAGAGTCAGCAGCTCCAGGGAAAAACCAACAAACCCAGCTGGCGGCGATAAGCTCGAGAAAAACCCATGACTACTGTGAACTGCAGAACCAGTATGGGGTTTTACCCTGAGAGCGACTCTTGCCAGGCAGGCTAGAGTGGGAGAAGAAACTCAAGGTAGCACTTTGGATATCTGAGAGGGGCTCATCAGGAGCATTTTAGGAAGGGGTTGATTGCTTAAGACGGAACCACAGAAGAGCAACAAAAGAACTATGCCTATGTGTTCCTAGTGTCGCCCTACCACAGTGACTGGGTGGATGAGAGACACAAAGTAGTTATGGAGAAGGTATGGGCTAGACATAGACATCCTAAGAAATCCAAGTTTCGTCTGAGAAGAAGACAGGGGCACCCCCCTCGTGATGAGAAGCAAAGCTGTCATAGGTGGTTCTCAGAGGAGCTGGCTCTGAAAGTGCTGGCGTTAATTCTAGTAGTCTGCTTGATCCCTGCCCCACTGCCTACAGTCAGCACACAGCTCAGTAGCCTATTTGCTTTCCTTGTCTGTCTGTGTAAACAGGGGTACACTTCAGTTTAGACAATTGCCACAGTCTGGGGTGCACAGACAGAGGGACTTCTGGAGTAGGGGCAGGCGACTCACAAACCCACGGGGTGTAAATTTAGTGACTTGAGGTGCAGTGAGGAATACAGAAACTGGGGGCTACACGGGTGACCAGAACCCTTGGTCAGAAAACACTGGCCAATCACGTACAGTGGGAAGGGCAGGCGAAGGATTTGGCATTCATACAGGAAAACATTATTCGGGAAACAAAACAGGTCTTAGCAGTAATTCAGTATCCCTCTCTTATTTCTGGCAAATCCCAATGCTGCAGTCCCTGGAAAGAAACAATTTACTCAATAACATGTAGAATTTTTTTTAACACATTTCTTTTGTTTTCTTCATTGGTGTCTTGGAGTTTGGGATCTTTCTTTTTTTCTGTCTTTTCCTTATTTTTTCTTTGTCTTCTTTTTCTTTATTTTACCCTCTGTTTCCTTTTTCTTGTTTTTCTTGTTTGTTTTTTCTGTTATTACTTTCTAATTCTTTGAATTTTCTTTTATTCCTTAATAGAATCTGCTATCTCACTTTTTCTCCTTATCAATTTTTGTTATTTTTCATATTTTACTTCTTTTACTTTCTAGTTCTCTGTTTCATGTTTACTAGTATTAATTAAACTGCATTAATTTTTAGATATGTCATTTATGCTATTTCTGTTGACTTAATTTTCTACTCTTAATGGTGGTATAGTAATTGCATTTAGCAAATATTTGCTATAAATCAATATTTGGTTTGTTTTTGTGTCTATATCACAATTATAGATATCTTCAGTAAGGTTAAAGATGATACAGTGGTAGCATTTACTGGTTTTTATGCTGTGTCAATAATTAGTTTGTCTTTAAATCAACTGCTACCACTAATCTTGTTGCTATTGCCAGGATGATATAGTTGCTGCTATAATTTTTTAACCAAATGTTAATATCTGGTTTGTATTCACATCATCAATATTGCAGTTCATTTCAGAAAATCTGTGTGTTGGGCCAGTCATATTGAACTTTCTACTCCCGAATTAACTGAGGTGGTGAGATTCTGACACAGAAGCAAATGCTTACAGGTAGCTGTATCCATAGTGCACAACTGACTAGCAAACACCAACTAATGAGCTCTCCATTCCAACCACAAAATATCTTTATTATAGCTGGCCTGCAGTCCTCTACACGAAACAAACAACACAACACAACACAAAACAAAACAATGAAAGATGAGACAAGAAGGCAACAAAATTCCTCCAAAAATTTCCTACTCCCCAGAGCTGATATATGGGGCAATGACAGGGAGGAAATTAAAACCAAACAGATGAATTACACAAAATGATAAAAGAGAAGACAGAAAAAAAAGACCAATAAAGTGCTTGGCAAGCTCAAGAATGATATAAAAAAAATAGATAGTTGACTTAATGAACAGAATGATCTGCCAGCTTAGCAAAGACACTGATAGAAAGTTGGCTGAGCTACAGACAATGATACAAAACATGAATGGTCAGGTTAGCAAAGCATTACATTTCATGAAAAGGTACCAAACTAAAATCTGGGAGACAAAAAATAAATTTTATTGAAGGTATGGGCAGCAAAAGTGGCCAATGCAAAGACAGAATGTCAGAACTACAAGATAATATATATGTATTCATATAGTCAGAGATACCTCAAAAACAACAAAAAACTCATAAAATGTGGATCAAAAATGCTAGATAATGTGAAGAAGTTTAATCTAAGATTAACTGTAATTAGTGAAAAATTAAAAGACAGCACAAATGGCACAAAGTATGTTTACAGAAATAATAGCAGAAAACCTTTCAAATATGGGAGAAGAACTTAGCATACAGAAAAGTGAGGCATGTAGACATCCAAAAAGCCACATACAGAAAAAACAAAATTTCCACAACACATTCTAGGCAAACACTCAGAAATCTAACACAAAAGTGGAATCTAAAAAGCTTATATAGAGAAAAGCAACAAATCACTTATGAAAGTAACCCCATTAGAATTACAGCAGTCTTCTCTACACAAATTGTAAAGACTAGTGGAGATTGGAGTGGTGTTTTGAGCCTAAAAGTAGACAACATCTAGCCCATGCTGATACATCCAGGAAAACCAGCTTTAAAACCTAACCCTAATCCTTACCCTAAAGAGAAATAAGATGTATCTGTAACAAAGAACATCTGAAGAAATTCATCAATACCAAGCTGGGACCTTAAAAATTTATCAGGCTGATGATGTGAGCGGGTGGTAAAGCACCTGTCTAGCATGTGTGAGGTCACTGGTTCAATTCCCAGCACTGGAAAAACAATTCTCAGTGATACCCTAGAAAGAGACAATGAGCCCAACAATGCTAAAAGCAATGGAAAGAATACACAAAGCAGGGTGAACACTTAAGTGGGAGGGGTTAAAAAAGGAATTAGCAAAATCAAAAATAATGCAATGACAGGAATAACTCTCAGTGAGAGTGGTCTCAACCCATCAATCTAAAAACACAGATTAGTAGGTTAGGCCAAAAAATGAAACCCAATCAGGTATGTATATAAGAAACATATTATATCCATGAAGATATTCATACACTATAAAAATGGAAAAAATTCCATGCAACTGGAGCTTGAAAACAACAAAGAGTATTATCCTATTTTCAGAAAAAGTAAACTTTAAGCCAAAAGTAATCAGAAGAGACAAATAAGTTTAACAAACATTTGCATATAAGTTAAAAATACAACAGAAAGAGATAAATATAAATATATATGCACAAAACACCAGAATACCAACTTCATAAATCAAATACTTCTGGAGACTTCAATACCACACATGCACAAATAGAAAGATCAACTAGACAAAAATTCAGCAAAGAAAACTCAGTGTCAAACCAACCCTTAGAAAAAATAGACTTACTAGATATTTGCAGAATGTTTCTCCCAGCAGCAAAATACAGTTCTCAGAAGCAAATGGAAATTTCTCTAAAATAGACAATATATTAGCCTATGAAATATGTGCATATAAATGCAAAAAAATCAAAATCATCCTATGCAGATCGTAGTACAGTGAAACTAGAAATCAACCACAAAAGAAACAGAAATTAAGCAAATACTCAGAGATGAAACAATACACTCATGAGTAGTCAATGGATCACAGAAGAAATCAAGGGAGAAAGTAATTCCAAAAATAAATGATAATGTTGGTGCAACACACCAAAACCTTTGAGGCACAATGAAAACATCCTAAGAAGAAAGTTTATAGCTGTAAATGACTACATCAGGAAAACAGACCTGTTCAAATAAACTACTAAACCACCTCAGAGTCCTAAACAACAGTAGTCCAAACTCAAACCTAGCCCAAGAAGTGAAGTCATAAATATTAGAGGAGAAATTAATGAAATTGAGACTAAAAAATATAAACTTTCAATGAATTGAAGAACTGGTTCTTCAAAAGAAGAAACAAAGCACACAAACCCTTAGCCGATGCAACTAGAAATTAAAAAAAGCAAAATCACAATGCACACTGCCAAAATCCAGAAGATTATTAGTAACTGCTTCAAAAATCTGTACTTGAATAAATTGGAGAATCCAGAAGAAGTGTATAGATTCCTGGATACATATGTATTCCAAAACTGAACCAAGAAGATATAAAAACCCTGAGTATTCTAATAACAGGCAATGCAATTGAAGCAATGATAAAAAATCTACTAAGCAAGAAAATCCCAGGACCAAATTGAATACTGAATTCTGCAAGAACTATAGGGAAGATCTAATGCCAATACTCATCAAATACCTTAATGAAGTAGAGAGGGAAGCAGTACTTCCAAAGTCATTCTTGGAAGCTAGCGTTATACTGATTCCAATACCAGACAAGAACCTAACTTAAAATAAAAAAACACTGTAGGACAATCACTTTAATAAACATAGATGAAAAAATTCTCAAGATATTGGCAAACAGGATGCAACAAATTATCAAAAAGTTCATACACCATGGCCAAGAAGGTTTATCCCAAGGATGTAAGGATAGTTGAACACACACAAATCAATAAATATAATAAACAACAGAAACAGAAACAAGGGCCAAAAATCATATCATTATCTTACTAGGTACAGGAAGAAGTCTTTGAAAAAATCCAACATCTATTTATGATTAAAACCCTGAAGAAAATAAGTATATTTGAATCTTAATTCATTCTGATAAAGGCCATTTGTGGCAATCCTACTGCCAACATCATATTAAATGGGAAAAGGTGAAAGCTTTCCCTCTAAAATCAGGAATAAGACAAGAGTGTTCACTATCACCCCTCCTGTTCAATAGAGTATTCAAAATATTAGCCAAGGCAACCATGCCAGGGAAAGAATTAAAACAGAAATGTATAAGAAACAAAGAAATAACATTATCGTTATTTGAAAATGACACAATTCTTTACATACAAAACCCAAAAATTCTACCAGAAGACTCTGAGAGTTAATAAATTCTGGAAAGTATTAGAATTAAAATGTCAAAACACAAAAGTCAGTAGTGTTCTTGAACAATGACAGTAAATTTATTGAGAAGTAAATTAGGAAAACAAGACCATTTACAAGAAAAATTATTTAGGAATGAACCTAATCAAGGAAGTCAAGGGGATAGAAGAAGACATCGGAAAATGAAAAGATATCCCCTATTCCTTGATAAACGGATTCAGTATAGTCAAAATGGCCTTATTTCCAAAATTGATATATATTCAATGCAATGACAAGCAGAATAGCAACAACATTGCTCACAGAACTGGAGAAAACAATCCTAAAAGTTGTGCTAATATTTGTTTTTACTTTGTAAAAGAGAATTCTTAGTGAATCTTCTATGTCTGAATGAATACTTTGAAGATAATGACACAGTCTGTTAATTACTGTTTTTCTCATTATTTTGTTATGAGACTTCATTTTGTTTTTTCATAAAATAAAAAAGAAGAGACTCAGAATAGTGAAAGCAAATTTGATAACAAGAGCCATAAATGAGACATCTCAATTCCTGATTTCAAGATAAATCACAAGACTACAACGATAAACACATCAGTGTAATGGCACAAAAGCAGACATGCAGATTAAAGGAATAGAAGAGAGAGTGCAGAAATAACCCCAGATATATTCAGCCATCTCTTCTTTGACAAAGGAATAAAAATATACACTGGAGCAAAGATAGCCTTTTTAGTAAATGGTGCTAGGAAAACTGGCTATCCATATGTAGAAGACTGAATCTATATCCATATAGTTCACCACGCACTAAACTAAAATCAAAATGTGTCAAAGATATGAATGTTAAAGAGAAATGCTTAATCTGCTGGATAATAGAATAGGATAATAAAATAGGCAAAAGTCTTGAAGATATGGGTATTGGCAAGGAATTTCTAAACAGAACTCCTGTTGCCTAAGAAATAACATCAAAAATCAACAAATGACATTATATGAAATTAATAACCTTCTGAATGACAAAGGAAACTACCAACAGACTGAAGAAACTACCTACAGAATGCAAAAAAATTTGCCAACTGTTCTTCAGACAGAAGATTAATATCTAGAATACATAAAGAACTCAAAAAACTAGAGTCCCCCCAAAATAGAAGGCCCGATTAACAAATGGGCAGGTGAAATGACTAGACACTTTCCAGAAGAAGTACAAATGATCAATAAATACTTTAAAAATGTTCAACATGTCTGAACATTAGAAATCCAAATGAAAAGAGCAGTGAGACTCTATCTTCCTCAGCAAGGAATAGCTATTATCAAGAAATTAAATAATAAGAAATATTGGCAAGACTGAGAAGAAGGAACCCTTCTACATTTGGTGGTGTTGTAAACTGGTACAACCCACTATGGAAATCAGTATAGAGATTCCTCAAAGAGTAACCAGCTGCCACCTATCTAGGTATTTCCCCAAGTATTAAAGACATCATATTGAAGTGATACATGCATACCTATGTTTATAGCAGCACAACTCATAACAGTTAAATCTTGGAAGTGGCCTCTATGCCTATGAATAGATGACTGGATAAAGAAAATGTGGTATATAGACAAAATTGAATAGTACTCTGCTATAAATGAGGATAGATTTGAGTCACTTGTAGGAAAATGGATGCAGTTTTAAATTGTAATATTAAGTGAAATAAATCAGACAGGCAAGGTTAAATATTAAATGGTTTCTCTTCTATGAGAAATTCAAAGTAAAAATATATTAAAGACCAAACTATAAGGCAGATGATAGGAAAGAGTGTTTATAGATCTTTTTCAGAAGAGAAGGGGACCAAGAGGTTGAAGGAGTGGAGAGAGAGGTGAGGAACAAGGAGAGGGGATGAAGAGCAGTTCAGATGTGCTATGTGCATGCAACAACTCCCCACAATCAATGTAATCAGTATGAACTGCGAACATGTTTTAATAAAAATCTTTTTAAAACTTTCTACATTTTGTCCATGTCCTGAAACTGCAAGGAACTGAGATTAAAGACAGTGGAATAATTAATCTGGAAGAGGAAATTTCAAGAAACTGAACATTCAGGGTATGGCATGGGTACAGCTGGCTGCTTTTAGCCAGTTTTATAATGAGAATCAGGAAGCAAAAAGCAGAAGCAAAACAATTTTTAAAACTTAAATTTAGGCACATAATGAACCATGTGTAAAGCTGGGGCCAAAGGAGGTATAGTTTTTAAAGAGATTAGTGACATTAAAAAGAAACAGTGATCTCTGTAGTTCAGAAAAAAAAGAAATAGTATTTTGAACAGGGACAAGGAGAAAGATGTCCTGAGGGCATGGCAGGAATCAGCAACACCCCACTGCAGGCTCAGGAAAGCAACAGTCAACCTTTTATCCGAGAAGAAAGTCCCTGGGACCTGCTTGTGAAGGACCTCCTCCGGAATTTGTCCCCAGCGTTCATTTCACTGTGCCCATCCACCTGCTAAGAGACTATTGCAGCCATAGTCAAAAGCATATGTTTCCTCCTGCTGCTGACAGTAGACCTTGGCATCATCCACATAACGCTGGTTTTACTTGCAAGCAAAATGCAAGATTAGTGGGGTTAGGAAGGTTTCCACCAGATTTCAAAGAAATCCTGGAAGGTCAGGCAAGCAGACCCTGAGAGGGCAGGAGGTAAAGCTACGGGAATGAAGCCAAAGCTCCAGTGGTGACCCCAGGAAGTTGAAGCTGCCAGGAGCATGGAATATCTCCTGAGGAAAGTACAGTCTGTGAAGGCACCCACCCCAGGCCAAGCCGTGTGGATGCAATCAGCAAAGTCACAGGCAGAGAGTTGGCCAAACACTTTGGAACTCACATTTTACCACTGTGTGTCCCAGATATCAGATATGGAACTACAAGACTTTATTTTTGTTCTGCTGGATTTCTGTCTTGCTTGGGTCCAATTCTTTTCAATCCTCTCATTTTTCCCTTTTAGAATGAGAATTTTTGCCTTGTGCCATTGTACCTTGGGATTTTGTAACTTGTTTTTTATTTTCATAGCTGAGAGTTTGCCTTGAATCTCAAAAGAAACTTGATTTTTGGACTTCTGAAAAAAATATTGGAACTGTTTAAACTTTGGAGAAGGGATTATTGTGTTTTCAGTTACATGTAGGATACTTGTATTATGTTACACAGAATTATGAACTTGCTATTGTCTTTTCTTGGAGATCATGGTTTCAGGAGATGTGCTGGATAGAAGACTGAAAAAAGATGTGATGCGGAGGTTAGTGAGTAGTTTCAACTGAACGGGCTTTGAGATTCACTCCGAGATCCATGCAGCACACCCGCAGGGAGTCTGGGTGAGCCGCGGAGGTGCGGCCCTGGCCCTTCTGCTCTGCTTCCCTTCCACCGTCCACTGTGAACCAAGCAACTGGGCTCTGCCATTGCCTTTCTGCCATGATGTCCAGATGCTGCATGGCCATGAACTGAAACCGTGAACCAGTCAAGCCTCTCCTTTTCTAAACTGCGTATTGGATATTGTGTCTCACAGATCAGGAAGCTGACTAATCAGCTCCCACGTAACCTGACTAGTGGGCTCTGGAAGACAATATTTGGAAACAGGAAAACACTAAGTGCGCAGAGGAAAGCGGGAAATACCAAATGAGGACACAGCGGAAAGCAGACATCTCCCAGTCATGGAAGGAAGCCTCAAAAGGAACCAGAAACTCCAACACCTTGGTCTTGGACACCCAACCCCCGGTTCCTTTTGAGAGTAGATTCTTCTTAACCCACCCAGTGTGATAACTACAACTCATAGTGATAAGAAATTGATAGAGGTGAAATCACGGAACACTAAGGGAATCAGAGATTCAGAGGAAGAAATCATTCCTCAGATGATGTTTTGAAGGACGAGTGTGAATATGCCAAGCACAAACCGAAGGATGTGGTCCTTGCTGGAACGACTCTTGCTTCTTGCCTCCTTGAGTCCCTTCTCTCTGTCAGTCTTCTGGTCCATTCCCAGGGCCCCGCTGGCCTCGGCTCTCTCAGTTCACCCCTGCTAACAGAAGGTGCACAGGTGTGCTGTTTTTTTGAGGCTACTGCTTCTGTTCCACCTGCCTCTGCTTGGCTCCCTCCACAAGCAAGTTGACTTTATGTGTTTGCAAGATAGCTGCTGACCGCCACAGCCCATAGGATCTTGTCACTGTGGGCACCAGAGCACCCTGACCTAACCCCTGGATTGGCCCGCCTGGAACACATGCCCATCTATGCACCGTCTCTGCCAGACTGGTGGTATTTCCTGAGTGACTCATCAGCCTGGAGATGGCAGCACCTCTGTGGCCTTCAGAACAAAGCGGAATGGGCTCAGGAAGCAAGGGTTCTGTCATCGGATGTCAAGAAAGCAACAGGTAGGCAAAGCAGGGCCTGCTCACTGAAGTATGCTTTATTCCCATTTAGAGATGAGGAAAAGGAGACTTGGAGAGGAATGGCTTGTAAGGATTATTAATTCATTGATACATTATTTATTGAGCTCTTACTGGGTTTTTTTTTTTTTTTCCGAGGCACCAGGAATCAAACTCATAGCCTCACACCTGCCAGACAGGCGCTTAAGTCACTGAGCCAAACTCCCAGCCCTAGTTTTTTGAGGTAGGGTCGCACTGTGTAGCTCAGGCCGGCCTTGTGTTCATGTTGTACAGCCCAAGCTGGCCTTGAACTCACAACCCTCCTCTACCTCAGCCTCCTGAGTGCTGGGATTAAAGGCATGCGCCACCATGCCCGGTTTGAGCTCTTACTGTTAAGTCTCATGCTCAGTCTTTTGGAGCTGATAATGAACAAAACTTTTATGAAGCCTGAATTCTAGAGCAAGAGGGCTTTGATAACAATAAACTTGATACATCATTTATATACTAAGTAGGTGATCAGGAAAAAAGCTGAAGAGGGTAAATGTGTGTGAGCAGAGATAGAGACAGTGTCACAGGGTGAGTCTCATGAATTCAGCACCCAAGGGACAGCTGTCCTCCTCCTCTCTGTGCCTCACCACCAGCACTGTGTGGGGAGCTCAGTGGCCCTGGGCTCGAGAGCCGTGTGGCCTGCAGGTAAGAGCAAGGGCCCCATAAAACCAGCAACCTTGGTTCCTGCCTCAGCTCTGCTTTCTGCTATTATATTCATTGGCCAGAGTTACTTATTCTCTCTAAACTTAAATTAATAGCATACAAAGTGAGTCTCCATGGGGCAGTGTGTCAAAGCAGCCAATGCAGGACCTTGCACAGAGCGAAAACCCAGAATATTAGCATGTCAATATTCATTTAGATCCAAAGACCAGAATTCACCCTGCTCAGCTTTATGGCTCTGGGCAAGTTATTCCTCTCTGAGTCATCTGTAAAAGGGGGTCAGTGATCCTGGACTACCTTCCAGGATTATTTTGAGCCTGTGATATCATAGATGTGGAAGAACCTTGCACGTTACAGATCACTAGACAAGTCATGGGATTCTTATTGTTGCAAAGCAGTGCTCTCAGGAAGGCTTTGGACTCGCAGAAAGTTCTCATCTGGATAAACTGACATAGAACAAAGGCTGCTTCACAGGCTGGGAACAGCTGCAGCAGCACCAGCTAGGCCTTTGGAGACTGAGGCCCATGAGGTAGCGATGATTCCACACGCAGAGCACGCAGTGAGACGAGGGAGCGCCGTGTTCCCCGGGTCTTGTGTCACCCTAGCCTGCTCCTAGTTCCAGCGTCTCAGGAAGCAGTCACCTCCATGCAGCCCCAGGGTGTGGGTGGAGAGACCCAACAGCAAATGGGCAGGAAGATGGCAGACATCAGTGCACGAACATCGGCGGGAACTGAGGCCACCCACCCACTCGTGTGTGTGCTCCCCGGCTACTTTTGCACAAGGCACTAGAAAATGCAGTCATGATAAAGGTAAAAATAGCTAACGCTTTAGTGACTGTTGGGGGGACATTCTGCTCCATATGCGAAGACATCATCTCGCTTAGCTCCACAATAGCCCCATGAGGTTGGTAACAACCTCACTTCACAGAGGAGGGAATGGGCTTAGGTGCGTGTGCCCTAGGGTCAGCCCGACTGTGCACAGTGAGAAAGGGAAGCACAGGCACCGGGAGGGCTTGTTCTGGGAGCTCAGAGCTGAAGAATGGAAGAAGGCTGTGGGTGTGGACCGTGTGGACCCAAGGCACTCATTGCTTGCGTTGGTCTGTGTTAGGGCCTGTACCCGGATGTCCTCCCAAAGCCTCACACGGTCACAGGTGGTGTCGTGGTTACTTTTCCCTGCTGCTAAGACAAAACACCTCACATGCAAAATCAGGGAAGGAAAGGTTTATTTAACTTATAGTTTTTGGAGGTTTCAGTCCATAATCAGCTGGTTCCAAGGCAGAGTGGCATGGCACTGGGGTCACGCTTCAAGGCAGCAACCAGAGCAAAAGCAGCCAGAGTAAAAGGAGGGCAAGAGCAAGCCTCTTCTCCTCCCTTATATTGTACACAGGACACCCCCACACACACCAGGGTGGGTGTAGCTTCACAAATCTCCTGGCCTTCCTTTGCACAGGATGAGGATATTTACAAAGACCCCTGGCTCCCTGCTGAGTCTCTCAGTTAAACTTCTGACCTTCTCAAATTGACACAACTAACAGGTAACTGCTTGTGCTCCACACCCCAGGATGTAGAGCTACTGAGTTACTTAATTAAGCTTCTAGACTTCTCAAGTTGACGCAAGGTATAAACCATAACAGGTGGGGCTTTTCAGAGGCGGCTGGATCTAGAGTGTGTGATGCTGGGATCAAGGGTGCGTGACTACGAAATGAGTCCACCGGTTGGTTCGGAATAGTTCTGGGTGTGGATGACGGGGAGCCCCACCCTGGGTGTGAGTGCTGCCCGCCGGGGTGTGTAGCCTGGATAGAACGTAAGGGGCAGAAAGTGGATTGCTTTCGGTTGTTCCTTAGTGCTTGCTGCTCTTTCTGTCTTCCGTCCGTGATGAACCGTTTCTCCTCTGCAATGCCCTCTGCCACGCCACCCTGCCTTGAAGCCAGATGGCTGTGGATTGAAGCCTCTTAAACTGCAAGCTAAATAGAACTTTCCTCCTGAACTTTGGGTGTTGGGTGTTTTACAATCATATTTGTTGTTTATTTGTTTTTTTTTGTTTGTTTTGTTTTGTTTTGTTTTGAGACAAGTTCCTGCTATGTAGTATAGGCTGGCCTTGAACTTGCTTACACACCCTAGGCTGGGTTTGAACCCATGGAAATCCTCCAGCCTCAGCTTCCCAAGTGCTGGGATTATAGGCATGTGCCAGCTGGGTGTTGGGTATTTGTCTCAGCAACGAGAAAAGGAACTGAAGCAGGCTGCTCCCAGCGAGCACCAGCTCTGCTTCATGGAAGGCAGACTTCCTCCTTCAGCTGCTATCACTGCAAGGTCCTTGAGTCAATAGACTCAGTTCTGTCGCTCAAAGAATCTGTCTATCTTGCCTGCTGCAACCCAGACTTGGGTCCTCAGTAAATGCATCTCCACTGGGGCAAGGGACCAGAAAACCAAATGCTGAGAGGGTCCCGCAGGGCCGCAGGCTGATCCGCATCCACGTGGGAAAGCGTCCGCCTGGGCTCGCCTCTTCCTGGCTCTCTGCCGCTTTTCAGCCGAGCTTCTGCTCCAGGCTCTCCCTGGCTCTCCAAACTACAGCAGCACCTCCCACATCCATCATTCTCTACCTCATGTTCCCATTTTATTTTTATAGGGCCGGGTTTGGTATGATGTTATTTTACTAGCTTTGACTTGTTGATAATCAGCTTTTCCATATTGGACCCTGTGCTCCACGAAAGTGGAGACCCCCTCTGTGTTATCCACCCCATGTCTCCAGTGCTACACGAAAACGGCGCTCAAAAATACCTGTGGGCTGGCCTGCCGCATATGGAGCAGACTGGGGATTAACTGGTATTTGAATTGCATAAAAGCAAATTTAAAAGAAAGAGAGAAAAGCAATTAAAAGCTAGGCTCGAGATGAGAATGAGCTTTGCAGAAGAGCAGCTCTGAGATGTGCAAAGCTGAGGGACCCCACCTGCAATCAGGGTAAGAAATCACATCGTCATTTCATGAGGGACCAAGCATTATCAAAGCAAGTGGTAAACAGAGACACTCAAGCACTGCTGGTGAAGATGTAGAGCAGACCATTGACTTTGGGCAGCAGTTGGGTAAAATTAAAAATGAGTATCCTCCATGGATCTCTGATCCCACTTCCAGATGTATATTCTAGAGCAATCCTCAAAGATGTGCTCCACAAAACATATGCAGGAATATTCACTGCAGCATTGTTTTTAGCAGTTAAAAAACTGGAAAACACCCAAATGTACCTCCATAAATAAACACACACAGATATATATGTATGTATATATTATTTTCTGCTGTTCAAAAAACTGACCCAGATCTTTATATATAAATCTCAAAAGCATCTATGACTTTCCCTTCTGGTTGTGGTATAATGGTGAGCCACTGTTCTAGATGACAACAATTTAAAAAAGCAGATAAAATAAAATGAAATGAAAAGCTCCTTGAAGGCAGCAGAAAGCTCCTGAGGAAGCTGGGACCAAAGAGGCTAAACTGCATGTAATAGTTTTGGATGACACATCGATTTCATCCCTTGGTTAATTCTTGGTACACGACAGGAGCCGAAGGCGCTAGCCCAGGACAGGTGCTGGGAGACAGCCCCAGGCGCCAACATGGGGGTCTAGGTCCGCCCACACAGCCAGCCCAGGGGTCACGCCTCTGGGGGAAGGGGTCTGGGAAGGACGACACAAATACACTGTGGGCACCTAGTTATGAGGACGCGCCTGAGACAGCGTCTCTGTGCCAGCGAGTGGTGATCCCCCACCGAGCGGCAGGGCCGTGTGCCGAGTGTGCAAAGGTGGTCCTGTCCTGCAAGTGTGAGTTTGCACCCAGATTCCCATGCTCCCTTTCTGTCGTCTCCTCTGAGCGAATGCAGTGTTTAGCACACTGTGCAATATGGCAGAAGGGTCTACAGTTGTCAAGATAGAACCCAAAATGCTCAAAACGGAAATGACTCGTCCTCAAAAATGCCTGCACACAGAAATCACTAAGAATCCGGTAATGACCACCGGCGCAGAGCGAGTCGTGCACTGTTTTCCCGGGCGGCCCCACGGCGACGCCGCATTCGCACTCACACAGGGGCTCCTCCTTCCAGCTGTTTGCCTGTCGTAAGTTTTGACCCCTTGGTGTTCTCAGAAGTCAAACTTTTTTTTTTTTTTTTTTTGTATCTTACATCGATGTCATCCAAGAGTACATGAAGTGGTGGGAATAGTGTAAAAACATCCCTGAGAATAAAAACACTAGGAAACGAAGTTAGAAGTGATAAAATACAGTGAGAATGACCAAGTATCTGCCAGGGTAACTCAAGTAGTTGATTTAGGGTTGATTTAGGAAAACAGAAAACGTTAGCGATAACCCCTAGAAAATGAAAAATAGCATTACAGACATCTCCCAGTGTCGAAAAAGTTTTATTCCGTGACAGCTTTCTCAGAGATTTATAAATCTCAGAAAGTGGAAACTTCCTTCCACGAGACGATCAGTCTTGTCTTACCCACCCGGCCACCCGAGCTGTGCCCCGCGCGGTCTCACAGCCTCCTGGGCCCTTGCGGGGCTGGGGTCAGGTTCGCTCCCCGCCCGGGTCCTCCCGGGGCTGGGGACCCGCCTGAGGTCGCGGGGCTTCTGATGAGGCAAATAAAACTGCCGGCCAAACCTTGAATAGTTCGAGTCTCGGAACTCGATAAGGCGGTGAAAGCCCGGCGTGCAGGAGGGCTGCGCTCCAAGTCCTGATAACTTCAATCTGTTCCTCAGGCTTCCTCGCAGAGGTCCGGCTCCAGCCAGGCTCCCCCGCGGCCTGGGGACGCGCCTGTGCCCCAGCAGCAGCCCCGCACGGTGACGGTGCCCGGGGGAGGGAGGCTGGGACAGACGTGAGGGTGCCCCCACGGCCTCTTTGGGCTTGAGCTGCCTTTCCTACAAAATGAAGGGTGCACAAGATGATTTGTGAAACTCCGTCTTTTTTTACAGGCATATATAATAAAAAGGAAGTGAACAGCCCCCCACAACTGAACGTAAATTTTACAGCTCGCTGGCCCTGCCATAGCCTTTCCTGCCTGCAGTGCAGGTGCCCGCACCTCAGGTTTAAATGCCCAGAGGCCCCCGTGCAGTCAGAGGACCGGGAGAAAATGGCTCCCCTCAGGACCGAGCCTCTGTCGCCACCTCTCCGCTGCAAACCAGGACAACAATCTCTACCATAAGGAAGCAGTTATCTCCAAGGGCTACGGGAAAGTTCAAGAGACAGTGGGTCCAAGGGGAGTGCGGGAACCCCGCCCCACCCAGGGACCCGCTCGGGGCCAGGTCAGGCCCAGACGGGAAGGCAGGAGCGCAGACCTGCAGCCTGGTCCCTCCCTCGCTCCCTCCCTCCCTTCCTTTCTTCCTTCCTTCCTTTCTCCTCCAGAGTTTTGGTTCCCTGACATTGATCTGCCTTCTGGAAGATTCCTGGAGTCAAAGACCCCAGGATGTCTTGCCCAGATACTTTTACCTAACACTTTGGGGCCCTGGGCAATGTCCTGAAAGACCATTCGACATTTTGCAAATTAATGTTCAGGAAGCCAACTTTCTCAAAACTGGAATTCTGTTCCACTGCCCTCAGCCCTAGCAGGGCGCCTCGCCTGACCCTGAGAGATGTGGACTTTGTATTGAGGTGTGGATGCTGCCTGCCCCTCACCTACAGAGCACTGAGTCCTCTGCGGTGCGGCTGTCCCCTCGGATGTGCCCCGGCCTCTGTGCTCCCCACCTCAGCCCTCCTCGAGAGCCCAGCGGCCCCCGACACCCAGCAACTGTGTGCCCTCACAGAATCAGCTCACGGTCATGCCGCGGTTTCCTGGTGGGCCATGTCTGTCCTGGGCTTCAAATAAAGCATTTTGCATTTCCATCATAATGAGCTTTCCAGGAAAGTAAGTGATCTTATTGCTCTGATCTGATAAATTAGAAAACTGAGATACAGATGGTGATTTTCCCCCAACCCACAGCGTCACAGACGCCAAAGCCAGAACTGAAGCTCAGAGCTCCAGCACCTAAATGCAGAGTCCAGCGTGTGCCCTCTCTCAGAAATACTCAGTCCTTACTGATGGATCAAATATGGAGAGTTAAAAATAACTCCAACTCACCCTCAGGAATCTGACCTGGCAGGCCTGGGGATATAGAAGATGGATTTTCAAAACGGCGCATTTTGTGATGGTAAATTGAAAATCACTGTCTTCTCAAATTAGGACAAATTGCCCTTTCTGACTTTACCTCCCATCTCCGCCAAACACCAACTTTGGGCCAGGCTAGGCCAGGCTGGTAAATCCCCACCGCCAGGATTACCCTTGCTCCCCCATCCTCCCCAGTCAGCTCGGCCCGCCTGGGAGCTCTCTCTCCAGGCTCCCCAACTCCAGCCTTCTCCCCAGAGCTGCCCTGAGGTCCGAGGGCACAGGGATTACCTCCTCACGGAACACTTCGGAAGACTTCGGCATCCCAGCCCGGAGAACTGGTTCTGCCTCGAGTTGCTGCAGACCCAGCCCACCGGTCCTGTTGTCCCTGCAGGCCACGTGCTAAGGGCACGGAAAGAGTAGGAGGGCTG
>RJWM01012931.1:0-56122 GCA_004363535.1 Dasyprocta punctata | reverse complement strand
CTCACAGCCTTGCGCCTGCCAGAGCAGGCACTTAAGCCACTGAGCCAAACTCCCGGCCCTGGTTTTTTGAGGCAGGGTCGCACTATGTAGCTCAGGTCGGCCTTGCGCCGCGTTGTAGCCCAAGCCGGCCTCGAACTCACAATGCTCCGCCTACCTCAGCCTCCCGAGTGCTGGGATTAAAGGCGTGCGCCACCACGCCTGGCTCCTGTAAGACAATTCTTAACAGACATGAAAAACCAAATAAACAACAATACAGTTACAACAGGGAACCTTAATGCCCCACTGTCACAGAGAGACAGATCAACCAAACAAAAAATCAGCAAAGAAATAACAGAACTGAATCAAACTTGTGAACAAATGGACCTAGCAGATGTGTGCCTATTCCACCCATCAACATCAGAATACACATTCTTCTCAGCTGCACATGGGTCATTCTCTAAAATGATCATATACTGCTCCATAAAACATGCTTAAGTGAATGCAAAGGAACTGAAATAATTCCATGCATATTATCTGACCATAGCGCAGTAAAATTGGAAATGAATGAAAAAAACAACACGTACAATAGCTGAATAAACACATGGAAATTAAATAATACTCTCCTAAATAACCAATGGGTCACAGAAGAAGTTAAAGAAGAAATTAAACAATATCTAAAATTGAATGAAAATGCAAATACAAATTACCGGAACCTGTGGGATACAATGAAAGCAGTCCTCAGAGGGAAATTTATAGCACTAAACTCTCATATCAGAAAAATGGAAAGAATACACATAAAAAACCTAATGATGCACCTCAAACTTCTAGAAAAAGAAGAGCAAGTCAAGTCCAAAGCCCAAAGAATGGAGGAAATTATTAAGAACAGAGCAGAAAATAATGCAATTGAAACTAAGAAAACAATACAAAGAATTAAAGAATCAAAGAGTTGGTTCTTTGAAAGAGTAAATAAAATTGATAAACCCTAGGCAACCTAATCAAAAATAGGAGAGAAAAAACTCAGATTCATGCAGTAAGAAATGAAAAGGGTAAAATCACTACAGACCCTGTGGAAATACAGAAGATCATCAACACCTACTTTGAAAACCTTTACTCACATAGATTGGATAACACAGAAGAAATGGACAGATTCCTAGAAACCTATGAACTACCAAAGCTGAATCAAGAAGATGTAAAGCTGCTGAATAACCCAATTTCAGTCAATGAAATTGAAAATGTAATTAGGACTCTACCAACAAAGAAAAGCCCGGGCCCTGATGGATTCACTGCTGAACTCTACAAGAAATTTAGGGAAGACTGAATGCCAACACTCCTCAAACTCTTCAAGGAAATTGAAAGGGAAGCAAGTCACCCTAACTCATTCCTGGAAACAAGTATTACCCTAATACCAAAGCCACAGAAAGACCCAACCAAAAAAGAAAATTACAGGCCAATCTCCCTAATGAACATAGGTGCAAAAATCCTCAATAAAATTCTGGCAAATACAGTACAGCAAGTTATCAGAAAGATTATACACCATGATCAAGTGGGATTCAACCCAGGAATGCAGGGATGGTTCAACATAGGCAAATCAACAAATGTAATACACCATATCAACAGGGCCAAGGAGAAGAACCACATGATCATCTTAATAGATGCAGAAAAAGCTTTCAACAAAATCCAAAACCCATTCATGATAAAAACCCTACAGAAAATCAGAATAAAATGGTCTCTACCTCAACCTGATAAGAGCCATATATCATAAACCAACAGCCAACATCTTACTGAATGGACAAAAACTGAAAACTTTCAACCTAAAATCAGGAACAAGACAAGGATGTCCATTATCACCACTCCTATTCAATATACTTCTGGAAATACTAGCCAGAGCAATTAGACAATAGAAAGAAATAAAGGGAATAAGGATAGGAAAGCAAGAAGTGAAATTATCATTATTTGCAGATGATATGATACTCTACATAGAAGACCCCCAAAAATCCATTAGAAGACTTCTAGAAGTAATAAACAAATTCAGTAGTGTTGCTGGATACAAAGTGAACACTCAAAAATCAATAGCATTCCTGTACACAAAGAACAAAATCACTGAGAGAGAAACAAGGGAAGCCACACCCTTCACTATAATATCCAAAAAATGAAATTCTTAGGAATCAGTCTAACAAAGAAAGTAAAAGATCTATACAGTGAAAATTACATTACTCTGAAGAAGAAAATTGAAGAAGATTTCAGAAAATGGAAAGATATTCCCTGTTCATGGATAGGAAAAACAAACATCATGAAAATGGCCATTCTCCCAAAATTATTATACAGATTTAATGTAATCCCAATCAAAATACCACTTGCCTACCTCACAGAGCTGGAGAAACCATTCCTGAAATTCATCTGGAACCAGAAAAGACCTAGAATAGCAAAGGCAATTCTGGGCAACAAAGGTAAAGCAGGAGGCATCACAATCCCTGACTTGAAACTATACTACAAAGCTACTGTGATAAAATCAGTATGGTACTGGAATCAAAACAGACCTGAAGATCAATGGAATAGATTAGAAGATACAGTCACAACTACAAACACACTTAGCCATCTCATCTTTGACAAAGGGGCCAAACATGTACATTGGAAGAAAGATAGCTTCTTTAACAAATGGTGCTGGAAAAACTGGTTTTCTATATGCCATAAAGTAAAACTAGATCCATGTCTATCACCATGTGCTAAAAGAAAGTCAAAATGGGATCAAAGATCTGAACATTAAAACAGAGACACTAAACTTACTAGAAGACAGAATAGGTAAAAATCTTGACGACATAGGAGTAGGCAGAGAGTTCATGAACAAAAATCTAATTGCATGGGAAACACTTCCCAGAATCAACAACTGGGATCTCATCTTACTAAAAAACTTTTGCATGTCAAAGGAAATCTCCAACAGAGTGAAAAGTAAACCCATGAACTGGGAAAATATCTTAGCCAATTGTCCATCAGACAAAGGACTTCTATATAAAACATATAAAGAATTAAAAGAAATCAGGCCCTTAAAATTCAAAGACCCAGTCCAAAAATGGGCATCTGAGATGAATGCACACTTCTCAGAGAAAGAAATACAAATGGCAAATAAATACATGAAAAAATGTTCAACATCAATGGTCATTCGGGAAATGCAAATTAAAACAACACTGAGATTCCATCTCACTCCAGAAAGATTGGCCGAGATTAAAAAATCAACCAACAACAAATACTGGAGCGGCTCTGGGGAAAAAGGAACTCTTCTCCACTGTTGGTGGGAGTGTAGACTAGTGCAACCACTGTGGAAGTCAGTGTGGAGATTCTTTAAGAAGCTAGGATTAGAAATCCCATTCAATCCAGCTATCCCACTTCTGGGCATTTTCCCAGAAGAATTGAAAACACCATACCACAGTGATATCTGTGCACCCATGTTTATAGCAACACAGTTTGTAATAGCCAGCTCTTGGAAACAACCCAAGTGCCCATCAATCAAAGACTGGATAAAAAAGATGTGATATTTTTATATAATGGAGTACTACTCAGCTATTAAGAAAGATTGCATTGAGAATTTTATAAGTAAATGGACACGACTTAAGACCATTTTCATAAGTGAGATAAATCAAACCCACATGTGTAAATACCGTATTGTCTCCCTAGTGTATGAAACAGAAAAAGTATATATGATCCAAAATCTATAATAAATATATGTAAGGGTAAAAAACAGCTCAAAGAGCAAAAGTAATTGGGAAGGGAAAAGGGGAAAAGAGGGAAAGGAAAAGGAAAAGATATAAATCTGTATATATGTATATGTAAGATAACTAAAACGAACATACTGCTGAATGTATTAGTTATTGAGAAAGAACAGTTACTACTCATATGATTAGATCAATTTTACATGTCTATATCTATTAATGTAAACAACCACTTTGAAGATAACAATATGCAATATTGCAACCATTGTCAAGTTTCTATCATCCTGTTTTGGAAACCTGTAGTGTTACTGTTGTGCATTTACTCTATTCATTTTTTTTTCTCTTTGCTTTTTGTCTTTCTTACATGTCTTTTTTTCTTTCTCTTAAACAAAAAAAAAAAATTCCGGATAAGGATGTTATCAACCTGGCTCTTCGCTGCACAGAAGTTTCACTGAAGACACCACATGTTCTCTCTTTTCTTATTCATGAGGAGTTATGCTTAAAGACAGAAATGTCTGTGGCTGCCTCATAGCAAATTTCCAGAAACAAGAGTACTGAGTGAGCATTTAGTATTATCCCATGTTTTGTTTCTAGTGTTAGTTACATAAATGACATGTCTTCCAGTAACTGCCAAATGTGTGTGTGTGTGTGTGTATGTTTGTCCATCTGTGTTTGGTGGCACTTGGGGAGCTTTAGACAGACAAGAATGCAGACAGTTTTTTAATTAATTAAGTTTATTTGCACATTTTAGAAATACACAACAATCTCATTCATCATAGGGAATTTGTACCTGTACATGATAGATTTTAATTCTTCTTTTTTCCCCATTCCTCTTCCTTCCCTTCAACCTCTTTTCCTCCTTATGTACAAAAGCTTTGTTTCCATTTTCCCTTCTTTTCTGTTTAAAAAATATTTTTCCTCCCCTCTTTTCCTCCTTCCTCGTTCCCCTTCCCATTTGAGCTTTGTTGTTGTTGTTGTTGTTGTTGTTTGGTACCAGAGATCGAACTCATGACCTCAGGCTTGCCAGGCAGGCACTTATGCTGTTGAGCTAAATTCCTGACCGCAGCATTTTTTTTTTCTATTTCACAATATCTATTATTCATTTTGGCATTTAGGTACACTTTTGGTTTCTTTTACTAGAGAAATCATGTGATATTTGAAAACGTGTCCAATTTATTTCACTTGAAAGTACATTCTCAAATGGCATCCATTTACCTAGAAATGTCTCAAGTTTATCATTCTTTATGACTGAATAGTACTCCACTGTACAAAAACTGCATCTTCTTTATCCATTTATTGGTTGATGGGCATTTGGACTGATTCCAAGATTTAGCTATTACAAACTGCACTGCTATAAACATGGCTGTGCACATCTCATTGTGGCATCATGCTTTTAATTCTTTCAGAAAGATAACAAAAAAGGAATAGGTAGGGTAAATGGAACCTCTAGTTTTAGTTTTTTGAGGCATCTCTACACTGATTTCCATAGTGGTTATACCAGTCTACACTCCCAACAGTAGAGGAGAGCTCCTTTTCCCGCAAAGCTCCCTCCAGTATTTGGTGTTGGTTGATTTTTAGATAATATTCATTTTTTCTGGCGTGAGATGGAATCTAAGTATAGTCTTAATTTGCATCTTTCAAATGACCAGTGATGCTGAACATATTTTTCATATATTCATTTGCATTTTGTACTTCTTCATCCAAGAAGTGCCTATTCATTTTAGATGCCCATTTTTGAATTAAGACTTTAAATCTGGAAGGTATGATTTTTTTCAGTTCTTTATATATTCTAGATAATAGTCCTTTGTCTGAGGAACAGCTGGCAAACTTTTTGCCCCACTGTGGGCTGAAGGAGACATTTTTTATGTGTTTTGAATAATGACAGTTGATTTCTGAATATTAGGAATCTGAATATAACTCAAGGAATTCTTGAGCTACATTAATAATACAAAACAAGAAAGATAATGAGGAAGCAAGAATTCACCTCTTCCTTCCTCCAGAAAATGACTGTCACACCACTTTCAATCAGTCAGGGTATAGTTGCTAGTAGTTTCAATAGGAAAAGAAGTATTACGTTAGCTAGAGAGCCCTAGGACCCAGCCTTGGGGTTGGTGTTTCCTTCAGTTATTGTTGCTTCTTTTGAGTTCCTAAAATAGTCTACCTATGGGGTACATGCAGAGTTTGCTCATTACAGCTAGATTCAAGCAAATGTTGTGCTTCAGACTTACATTCTCCCAGCCATTTGTTGAGCATCCACAGGAGCTCTGTGCTACAGTGAGAGATATTCTCAAGAACATAAGGTTCATTTTCCATCAGTCTCTTGAATGACTCCTCCATGCTGACAAAGTAAAGCCATGCTAGTTGACCTCCAGATCACTCGATCTACCTCAGTCAGAAATCCATGATGTAGGGCCTACTACACAACTGCAGTGTAGACAGAAAAGGAAAACTTACCAACTTCACTGTATTCTAGTATTCTGTCTTGGAAAACACAGCAATTATGAAGTACGCATATAGAATGCATAAAATCTGTAATTAGGCACTTTCTCTTTCCTTATTACAATATCTGTCATACATTTTGGATCTTATTACTCTTTCATTTTTTTAATTTTTATTTTTTATACTAGGGAGACAATACAATATTTACAAATTTGAGTTGGGGAAAGGAGAAATAGAGGAAAGGAAAAGATTATATGTTTGTAGATATACACATATAACTGTATGTATGTATAAGTATGCAAGATAGATAACTATACTACTAATTGTCTGTTAGCTCATCAGAAAGAATAGTTTGTGTTGTCATTGTTTGCTTGTCTGATCATCTTTTATGCCTAGATCTTGTAACTTGAACAACTACTTCTAAGATAACAATATGTAATAAATTGACTAGTAGTAATTTCTTACTGGTTTTTTCTTTTTGAGATTCTGTATTACTTCTACCTTTTTCTCTGTTTTGCTTTTTTTAAAATAAAAAAATTCTGTAATTGGGCATATGTATACAAAATACAAACATAGTGCTTAGAAGTATTTCTTTTTGCATGAAATATTTAAACATTAATAGACCCTAAATGCTTCCTAATATCACTATGTATACATCCCATGACCAAGAAACAGATAATATATGATCTTTCTAATCAAGTGTTAGATCTTTCCAAAAAAATCATATGTTACTGTATATCATCATTCTCTTAAAAACTCATAAGCACAAGTATAAAACTATGTATCTTATTTATCTATATAACTACATAAAATAATTCTGAAGCATAGACTTTGAGAATCAGGTTTCCTTCTTAAGTCAGAGACTGGAAATATTTATTTAGGGGGCAGTTTTAAAGAAATACTTGATAATCAAAATTTAAAAGTCTATTCTCAAAAGAACACTCCTCTTGAAATATATCAAATTCCCTCTCCCTTCTAAAGAAAGTTTTATTCTAAGCAGCAGCTTTCATGTAGTACAGCAAATCCTCTATCTCTCCACCTCCGCTGACACACTTGGCAGCAAAGACTGTTTTCTGTCTACAGAATCAGTGAAGCCAGAAAACGCCCTGATCACTCATCCACTGGGAGGCCTAACTTTATGAAAACACCATTTTCCACTTTATCTTAAGTGTACCAAATAATGGCATTTCTACACGATAATACGAGTATTTTCTGTTAGCATGGGCTCTGAGTTCCCGTTATACATTCTGCTTCATTACTTGTGGTGCTATAAAAGCTATTCTTTATGTTTTTTGATGTCTCCAGCCTTTGTAAAGAGGTAGGCTTGTTTATCTTTTAAGTTAATTTTTGTCCCTTGTTTGCCAAATTCCCATTCAATTCTCAAAACTTTAGGCAACAGAGTTTTTGGTTTTCTTATCTTGAGCTTGAACACATTTTTCAGTTTTCTCAATTGTAAAGCTTTCCATGGGAGTCCTCTTAAATTGTGATATCAAAATGTGCTCCCTAAAATAATGTTTAACCATTCCAAATACATTTTTCCAAAGATTTGTTTTCAAAATTGGCAACAAAAAGAAAAAGCTGAGTTATAAGCAACATTTGCTAGCATTAGTTCATAATCTCACATTAGTGAATTATGTTTAAAAATAACTCTTTCCTCTACATATAAACATAACTTTATATCAAGTAAAACCAGAGCGCAATTCACTGTCTCCTCAAGGAATTCATTTCAGTTACTTCTGTCTTCAGCAGAAAACCACCAGCTGCCTAAATAAAACACCCTTTTACATCTTCCTATTCTCAGGAATGACCAGCAGTGGAAACAGACCTCAGTCAATTTTTAACTGTACATATGGGATACAATGTCAATAATCAGTATTGTTTACATATCACTTTAACACAAATAAAAAAAAGTGAGGTCCTTCCTCACATTTCCTTTTGCTTTTATTTGTCTCAGTTTGTTTCTCAGTATCCCAATCCTCTTACTCCTCAATACAAGCTGCTATTTTTTTCTACCACTGTCCATTGTTTGGATTTGTCAGTCTGATAAACAGTCTTTCTCCTGATTATTACAAGGTCACCACCTGAAAAACAAAACAGGTCTCACCGTGACTAAACTAATGCAGACATTAAAAATTATACTGCTTTGCCATTTTGCATTCTTAAAATTTCTTACAAAAACAGACAAAAGGAAAGCCAAGAAATATTTTAACATAATGTAGGCAAGAAAGACGTGGGGAAGAAAAGAAGCCTTGTGATTTCTCTTTTTCTCCTGCTAGAAGTTACTCTTCCATGAATTCCCCAGTCTGCTTGCTGTTTAAAGTCTCTGTATCCAGTCTTATCTAAAACTTCCTAATCTTTGCCTTAGAAATGCCACATGCATTCCTGTCTTCATGCCTTGGTGGAACTCACACCTGCTCCTGGAATGTCCTGTCCCTCCTCCTGGTCAGTGAAGAGCCATCCCCATGTTCTGCCTTAGCTCTACCCTACCACTCTCTTGGACTACATATTTCCTCCTCTATGCTGCCTTCCTCTTGGGGAGCCTAGAAATCCTGAGACTGCAGCCTTCACGTAGCACTTTGCATGTTCTGACTTACTGAACATATACAGAAAGGCTCATATTCCCAGAAAAACAGCTACGTGTACTGATACAGGCATCCCAGAAACATTTCTAAGTCTCTCTTTAATATGGCATTAGTATCTCTTCTTTTCTGAGGAAAATGATCCTCAGTAAATTCATGTGATAGGCCAAGGCCATCTTTAGTAGAATTAGAAGATGAATCCCTGTTCACTTGCCTTTGACACATGTCTGTTTCCTTATGCTACATTCCCTCTATTTTTCTTTTTCTTTTTTGTCTGTGTTGGTGGAATGGACCCTGGGTCATGTGCATGCTAAGCAAGTCCTGCACCACTGAAATATCCATAGTTTCTGTTTCTGCAGTGAAAGTAAAGTTTTTAATGTCAGGTCTGTGTCTTATATCTCTTTTTATCCTCAATTTGTACTCTTGGGAGCGCTTACTGAATATTTATTTAAAAAGTTTTTATTCAAATGAGATTGAATTTTCTGACTACATCTCTACAGAAAAAAGAGCCAGGAGGGAGAAGAAAGAAAGGTTGGTACTACATTTTTTGTAGATAATCCATAGGGTGAATGATCCACAGCCATAATAATCCAGTGTTGACTACATATCCAATTACACAGAGGTCTCCTGTCCCATTTCACAATGTCAGAGCATAAGCACCAGTGTTTATTTCCATGGCTGTTTCTGCTCATGCAATGAGCTTGCAGAACCTACAATTAATCCCCAGTGGATGTTAGAAATATTATGACGGCAGCTGGCACTGTCATTTGCAGTGTCCGAAATGGAACTTGCATTTTTTTTTCAGTAAGATTTATGTATTTCTTTTGAACTGCCAGGCTTACTTCAGAATTAAAACCTTCACAAGCTGAATTTTCTGACAACTTAACACAGAAAAATGGCTTTATAACATCAAATTATCATCTGTGATATAGGCTACAATGCATTCGTGTTTTACAGTCCAGAATTATAAACATACTCTTGACTGTTATTACTTAACCTGTGTGCATTAGTCTACTTTTGATCACCATGACAGAATATCTGAGAAAAACAATTTAAATGGACAAATGGATTATTTTTGTTCATGGCTTTAGGGTTATTATACTATGATTACATACATCTGTCATTTCTGAGTTTATGGGAGGCATCACATCACGGCAGGGAGTAACTGCTAGAGCAAAGCAGCTTACCTCATGGTGCCTTGGGAACAAGAAGATACAATCTGCTTTTATAATAAAGCTCCTTTCCCCAAACCCATTACATGAATTCATCAATGGGTTAATCCGTTGATGAGGTTAGAGCCCTCATGATTCAATTGCCTCTCAAGGTCATACCTCTCAACACAGCTGCACTGGGGAACAAGGCTTTAAAATATAAGCTTTTTTGGGGGGTGGGGGGTGGGGGATGCATTTAGGGTTGAAATCACAATACAATATTGTGTAATAGGAAGATGTAGTGCAACAACTGCTACCATATTGCTTTTGCCAGAAGATGGGAAGTAGTCTTTATTTTAGGGAATAAAGGAAAGAGTAAGGAGGGGCTAGACTATTATTTTTTAAAAGTATATTATAGGAACTTCAGTCTGTAAAGATTAAGCAGGACTTTGAGAGCTAAGTCAGTTCTACATTAAAGTCAATGTGATGTTAGATAACATACAATTTAACCTTTCTAAGAGAAATAAAATAGATGATGACTCACCAGACATGAGTCATCCCAGTGTTTCAGTGAGTTCTATGAGCATCCAAGTAACTAAAGCAATTTAGATTTAGAGTATTTCCTAAAAGACTCATGGGTTAAAAGGTGAGGTACTTGGAAGGGGTTGAATTATAGGGGTATTAACTGAAGAGTTCAGAGGTGAATGTGTTATTAAGATGTGAGTTCTGGTCAAAATAGGTGGAACATCGGGAGTGCAACCTAGAGAAGGTACACCCCACTCCCCAGGTTCTCCCTGCACTCTCTGCTGTCTGGCCACCATGATGTGAGCACCTTTCCTCTGCTCTGCCCTTCTGCCATGCCATTTTTGCCTTGGAGCCAGAAGACCATGGAATGCATGCACTGAAACCGTGAGCCAAAATAAACCTCTCTTCTTTCAAGTTATGGGTGTTTGGTACTTTGTCCCAATGACAGGAAAGACACCATTCCATAAGCTAAGAAATTGTTTTTCCTCTTCCGAGTTGCACTTGTCAGGTACAAATATTTGTCCAATTTTATAGTTTTCTATGTGGGAATATTGCTTAACAAAATCTTACTGTATTTTCCTTCAGAATCTACTGTAAGTTTCTCTTGTCTTCTCTGAGAGAAAGCGTACATGTGAAAGAGAGAGAGAGAGAGAGGTATTTAGATGACACTTAGAATTCAAAGTTAAATTATTTAGAAAAGGCATTTTATTTAGCAGAGTATACTCAAAGCTGTTGCCAAATATATTTTCTGAGTTTTCCCTATTTTGAAAGTTGATTAATAATGATAAATGGTCATAACATCTTCATTTGAAGAGAAAGCAAGTTCAGACACCCCTGCTAATAGAATTATAAAATAATTCGTTTCAATATACAATAATTCTTAAGCATGTCTGTATATAATAGAACAAATGAAAGGATGCAAGAGTATAAGCTTATTAATGCCTCTACGTGATAGAGTCTCAAAAACTCTTATACAGGTACCGGTAGTATAGTGCCTAATAGCATGCACTTGTAAAGCTATGGGTTTAATCTACAGCACTATAATAAAAATATTTTTTGTAGCTGTTGTATTATCAACAATATGCTGCTCAGTAAATGGCAATCATTACATAAAACAAGTGCGTGCATGTATTTGTGTGAGCATGTATGTGTGCACACTTAATATAGGTCAAGAGAGCAGAAAAAGTCCTATTCAGCTACTTACAAGTTGAGGAAATTAAGGCACTTGTTATCTATGTTTCTAACAGAAAAAATTAAGAGCTACTTCGTCATTCAAATTTTCTAATTCTCTTCTTACCTAACAAATTACCATTTTATTGTGGTCACGATTAAACATTGCCAAGAAAGTTAGAGAGCCCATTAGTATTAGGCTTAACATTTTTTAAAGATATGTAGGTATTATATTTTCAAAAAATTTTTTTAAAAAGAAGAAAAGAATAATAGGAAAATAAGAGAGATCCGAAGAGATAGGATAAGACAAAAAGGCCAAATTTGAGATAGGGTATGGGTCTAGAGCAGAGTAAAGGTTGAGCAGGTGTGGAAAGGGCAGAAAGTGAGAAGTAGAGAAACAGAGAAAGGAGGAAGAAAGGGCAGGTGGTGGAGAAGTGGAAGGAACAGAAAGTAGACAAATTCTAGATTCCACTGACAGACATACAGTGGTAAAGTGTATGAATAGGTTGGTGTTGCATAGATTCAACTTCTACTATGTAGTAACAATCAATTTGCAGTTTTCTTAACTTGGGGATAACAAAAGAATCTACATTATAGGGTTATTGTTTTTTTAATTTTAAAAACAAAAAAGAATAAAAATGATGATACAGCTTTTCAAAACAAAATAATAGGATATTAACATTGGTTAATATATTGCATATTTTGTTATCTTCAAAGTATTTGTTCAGATTACAATATATAGGGTTATTGTGAAGAGTCCATGAAATAATTCATACAAACGCTTAGTACATGGCAAGCATGATCCTAATGTTCACTGTAGTGATGAAGATGCTAATAACTCCTCTGGGTCAACTATGTATGTGCTTCACCCAGTAGAAGTCCCTAAATGAGAATCTTAAGAGCTTCTGCCCTGCACAAACCTATTTTAGAAAGGAAGATAAAATATGTAAACAAAAGAATCAGTACTATACAAAATGAGAACTACTTGATGAGTTTATCGTATTAAACATGCTGAGGAGTTTAGAACACCAATACGCTGATATGTTTCCAAATTGAAAAAAAAATTAGGAAGCTACAACAGACAGCAGATAAAATGTGAATAAGGTGTTGCATCATTGAGGAATACAGTTGCTGTGGGCATAGTAGTTAAAAATGGTGGGCTTTAGAACTACATGAATCTAGGTTTAAATCTGAGCTAAATCATTTATTGAAGAAGTGACTTCAAATATGATATTTATTTCCTGGACCACAGTATTCTTGAAGTACATAAATTTGGCAAAGTGTTTTGATAAATTTGATGGTATCATTACATCATTAGCACTTATACTCTAATCAGAGTTCACAGAAGAGTTAAATAATATTTTATGCGGGGAAACCGAATAAAACCGGGTGAAATAAGCTTGAAGACCAAAAGGCAGGATGCAAAACAGGGGCAGAATGAGTAGATGAGCTAGTGGACTGTGTGCACATCTTTTGTTAGCCAGTGGGAGGCAGGAAAAAATCACATTAGGAATTGTTATCATCATAGATGGTGGCACACTGAAGGAGGCTGAGGCAGAAAGATCCCAAGTTCAAGGTCAGCTTGGGGAACTTAGCAAGACTGTGTCACAAGTTTTTTTTTTTTTTTTTTTTAAAGGACTGGAGATGTAGCTCAGAGGTACATCACCCTTGCATTCAACACCTAGCATGAAGAAGAAGGAGCGGGAGGGGTAGAGGGAGGAAGAAGGGAGGACAAGTGGGGGAGGAGGAGAGAAAGAGGTGTCCTCAGTTACCACTGTGGTCAAGCCAAGGCAGAAAGAGGTTTAAGTTAAATATTGACAGAAGGGTTTCAGGACATGCAAGTGTTCAGTCACTGACAAATATCAATCATTTAAGCTCCATTTGGACAATTTTAAAGATATATAGATAGCAATATTTGCTAGTATTTTAAATACAATTCTACCTACAGGTTGATGGATAAAATCCCTCAACAGGGTCTTTCTGAAATGGAGGACAAATCATATTCGACTTTTCACTGAAACACCATTTTGGCAGGTAAGGAAGAAAGAGTGAGGAACAAAGGTCATTTGTCTAGAGAAAACACATTATGTCAGGTAGGCTGTGTTGCTTTGTGGCAATTTTCCCATCTGGCCCTTTAAGTGGGGTGTGTGCATGTGTGTGATAGTTCATAACCTCTATTTATTTTAATCCTATCTATTTATGAACTGTATAGTGACAGCTAGGCCTAATCTTTATTAAGAATTTAGAAACTGAGTCAGAAGGGAGTTAAATTAAATAACCAAAATAACCAGAAGACACATAGCTTTTCCTTGCCTAAATCTGTTTGCCAAGGCTTAAGTTAAATCAACATAGTGAACTGCCAATGAATTATAAGATGAAGAAAATTCTACAGGTTAATCATCACCAGTACCAAAATCAGAAATCTGAAATGCTACAAAATCTGACATTTTGTGAGCACTACACAATACCCCAAATGGAAAATTCCATAACTTACTTTATGGGACAGGTTGCAGACAAAACAATAAAAATGTCATACAAAATTACCTTCAAGTGCACTAAAATATATAAAATTACTTTCAGGCAATATACACAAGGTATATATGAAACACAAATGTTGTGTTTAGACTTGGATCCCATCCCCAAATAGTTTCAGAATATATATTCAGATCTTCTAAACTCCAAACAACCTGAAATCCCAAACACTTCTGGTTCCAAGCATTTTGGATAAGGAGTATTCAATTTGTAATGACAATACAAGATAAGAACTTATGAGCACATAAGTATGATTGGGTAAGATTATGATTCATTATATGTAATCAAGTAATCAAAATTAAGTGATATGAATGCAAATGAAAAGTTATAAGTGATCAGCAGCAGGACAAAGCATCCTTATGCAGCAAAGTCCTTAAATGATGAGAACAATAATTAACATGCAGAGCAGTCCCCTGTGAAATGTGTCAGAGTACACTAGTCATTCCCATTCCCAGCTCTGCTTAACAAAAGGCCTGCATGCCTTTGTCAGAGACACCTCATCCTCAGTGTCTCACATGAAACAAACTCAAGCTTTGTGAACCAGGTATGCCCCATATGTACTAAAGGTGCCATCTCTTAGAATACAGAAATGCACAAAGTTAACTCTCTTGTGTGGTATCTCATTAGCCTCCTCCACCTACTCCATTAAAACAAATAACTTAATTTTGCTTTCTGCAAACCAATTTATAAATCACGAGTGAGTTAAAGCTAAAATTGTCAGATATTCTTATAGAATATCTTATGTTCTTATAGAAAATAATTATTTTTCAATCATTAGATATATCTTAAATAGTACACCTGGGGAAGGAGCAGTTTTGTTAGTACAGTAGGTAAGAAAGGCAATACAGTGGCTCATATAAAAGATCCAAATGCTGAAGTAAGGTACTAAAACAGATGAAATGAGAAGAGATTAATAACACAGGAGAATGAGGATAGTCTTGAGCAAAGGACTGTTCTCCAAATGCTGACTCACAGAAGGAGAGGAACGACAAATACCTAGAGAAGTTTTGTGTTAGAAGAGGCATATAGGGTGGCTTAAAGCAGGAGTCACACTGTGGTCCTTGGACCAGCTGCATTGGTATCACCTGTAACTGATTAACAAAGCAAATTCACAACTCCCTGTCCTGGACCTACCGAATCAGTATCCCTGGGAAAAAGAATCCCAAAACTGTGTTATAGCAAGCTCTCCAAATGATTTCATAATATTAAAGTTTGAGAACCATAGATCTGAATCATCTCAATTAAAGCAGTAAAGGAGATCATCTGCCAAGAACAGGAGAGTTGGGTCTGGATTCAAGGGTGATTGACAGGGAGTGCCAGGAGGAAAGTAGGAGGTAAGAAATTAATAAAAGCCTAGTACTCAAGTGACATTAGTTAGCATATCTTTCTGAATTAAATCTTGTGAATTGGCTTCTAATTTTCATGCACAATAGTAATATGTCTATGTAAAACTACCTTTTTGATTTTTATATGGACCTTAGAAAGACTTTGATTATATAAAATGCTGCTCATGTATAGAAAAATTAACTTAAAAAGAAGAAAATGTCTACATTTGGATGACTAGAGGAGAAAATATTCTAGAAGAAAAATCACCATATTCAGATTGAAGTCCATAACTCTTCTAACTGTGTGGTCCTGGGCAAGTTATTAAACTACAGGGTTTTTTTTTCCTAACTGAAAAATTGGATCCAGTATTCATTTATTCAAACAGTAAGGGAGCTAATAGAAACAAAGTACATGAGAAACAGCATCCTAAAGCATGTTATGATAGAGTCTATGTTGGGGCTTGAAGAACAGAAGAATACAACAGTCTTAATACAACAGGCAAAATGAGTGTCATTTCAGCAACCCGTGCTAGGTCACTTTTTTTCACTTTACAATAGTTCATAAATATTGAACTCTGAGTAAATGCCTTTCTCTAAAGTCTTCTTGGCTGACTGCAAGGTAAAAGAAACAAGGCTGTAATTTCTCAAAGGAGTGTCCATTCCTACTCTTTTCCATATCCCTGAATGGAGATTACGGATATTTCTGGGGCCACTTAGGTTTGCTTGCCACTTGGGAAGCTATTGATGTTATAAAGCCAGAATTGGAATGGATTTCATCATAAGAAAGGAAGAACACACTACAATAAATTTTTGATTAACCTTTTAAAAGTGTGCCAACTTTTTATTCTCACAGTAAAATTCATATATTGACTCTCTGGCAAACGGCCTGTGTTCAACACCCCTTTCCTGTCTTGGGTCATGCCTCAGAGGATCCGAGTGAGCAGAAAGCACTCAAGTTTAAAGTAAGTTCCAGGCTTCCCTGGGGCAGCACGATTACTCTTATGACAAAAGAGAAGCAAGATCTGTATTGTTGGAAGAGAATGGAAAGTATCTTTTTCACGCTTTGATTTCATGTTTCTAGGACTAAGTAGCAGGCTGATCAATCACAATATCATGCGTGAGTTCCTCTTCTGGAAAAATGTTTATTTCTTGGTCACTTTTTACCTATAAACCTTCTAAATCATCAGACTTCCAGGGTATCCTAATGATGGAAAATTGTGGTCCTAATTATGGTAAAGTAGGAACCATATTTTTAGTTCATGAGTTTATGCCATGCACATGAGTCCTGAAAGTTTAGTCTGAAGAACACAATTTGCTTAGGTTTGAAGTTTACATGTAATCAGTCGCATGCTTGTTTACAGAGATACTTTTTCTGCGTTTTTCATGGGTGCTTACAATATAAAAACATTGAGCAGGAAACAATTTCCCCAAGGCAAATCAATCCATGTGATAGCTGCAGCATTACTAAGCTCCTACTCTGTACTGTGAAGAAACACAATAACAGGTGGTTTCTAAACACAAGACATTATTGTTTTTATTTCACATGTTCAAATAAAATATACCTTTAAGATCTCACAGCAATTTGCATTATAAACTCACAGGTGAAGCTGAATGGAAACTCTATTTAGCAAGCTCAGGCTTCTTGGACAGATTTATAGTTTGCAAGTTGTGTATGCTCACAATTAAAAGAGAGTAAGTACAAATGCCAAGAAGAACTACAATTATGTTTGAGAAGAGATGAGGCAGAAGGTAGAAAATACGGGTCATCCTGTACCAGATCTTATTCATAGCCTAACAGAAATAGTAGCTTTCTTAGTTACCTTTTCTCCATGCTGAGACTCAAATACCTGACACCCAAAGTTAAAGGAGGAAACATTTACTCGATTCACAGTTTGTAGAAGTTTCAATTCATAGCTGGCTGGCTTCAAGGAAGGGTGGCATGGCAGAGGTACACCACAGAGGAGAAACAGTTCATGGCAGGCAGAAGATAGCAAAAGCAAGCGACAACCTCTTTTTGTCCCTTATATGTTATCCAGTCTACATGCCCTTAGGGCAAGTAGCCCTTACACCCTTAATCCTACCATTGCACCATGAATCAATCCCAGTGTCACCTGTTCTAGATCCAGTCATCTCTAAAAAGCCCCATCCATCACCACATGAGAATGTGTGAGGACATCTAGACACAAACCCTAACAGTAACATTCCAAAGCACCCTGTAAAGTGCATGAACCTCAGGAGTCTTCGACTTCTGTTGGGTTTTTATTGTCAACATGTGTCTTTCAGAAAGAAGTTAGGAAAAGATTTTAGAATTACGTAAAATATCAGGAGAAAAGAAGAGTACAATTTTCAAACCATTTTCAGTCAGTAGAATTTCATAATTGTTTTTATAATTAATTCACCAACTTACATTATTTTTAAAAATTAATTATTTAAAAATTATTTAATCCAATATGTTTTTCTTAATACATGAAATTGTGTCATACAAAAGGTATCCTTTCTTAAAATAGACTGTAGGCAGAAATAAGTTCCATTTTCCCTCTGTCAAATGTTAGTAGGAATGTGGATTCCAGTTCACTCTCACTCAGCTCAATTTTGATTTCAGACTCAGAGTTCATCTAATTCTGCTACACAGGCAACCTATTAATTGTCATGCACTTCATTCCTAAAGTCAGAGGATGATCTATGGGATGTGCAACTTTGCAATACACTGAGGGTGAGGGGAGCTTTTTAATGAAAGAAAAATACACAAATACACAGACACATACACATACAAATGAAAAATGTCCAGGACAACTTTAATTCCATGCACTAGAAAAGGAAGCACAATGAGGCAAAGTTGAATTGAAAGGAGACAGTGATTTCAACCAGTCATGGTTGAAATGCATTGTTTTATAACTTTCATAAAAATTTGATTTGGCTCTTACTTCAGTCTCCATTGCCTTTATTACACCCAAGCCTGGGTAGAAATTCCAGCCTAAGGATAATTGAATTCTTTTTAGAAACTTTTCTTAAAAGAGATACAGTTAAAACTTAAGGGCAAAACATGTTAAAATATTGTAGAAAACTAATAAATGTTTAAAAATCAAAAGTAGAAAAGGGAAGAGGAAGGAGGGAAAGGTCAACAGTAGGAGAAGGGTAGATGGACAAGATCAGTGCAAAATATATGGATGTGAATACAACTAAGTTGTAAAATTAATGTGTTAATTATAATAAAAATAAAATGAACAAAAAGGGGTTTAAAGGATAAAATAATGTAGAAATGATATAAATTACTCTACCTAAAATACAGATTTCATGCATTAGAAGACAACTCAATCCTCCTCAATCACCTTGTCTAAAGGACAATATGTCACAGGATTAAAATGTTCCTCTTCATCATGTTCAGGTAAAGATAATCCACTTCTTGGTCAAGTTCCTCTTCTTTCTCCTCTTTTTCCTCCTCCTCCTCCTCCTCCCAGTTCAAACAGGATCCTTATTCCAGGTTCAGATCAGAGAGAATGCAGATAAGCTTCATTCAATAACTTGCCAAAGACCTCTGCCAGACTCCAGGACTACTACAGCAGTTCCCCATATTCATGGTTGAGGTTACCTGTAGTCAGCTACAGTCCAAAAATACTAAGTGGAAAATTCTATGTATAAATCATAGCAAGACTCACAGTAGCATAATGAAATCTTATAGCACACTGTTTTGTCGCTTTGTTCAGTGAATCCATGCTGTATGTACTACCTGCCCCTTAGTCACCTAGCAACCTTTTCAATAAGTATATGAATTCTTGCAATATCACAGCATAGGTGTCTAAGTAACCCTTATTTTACTAATGATAGCCCCAAACCATAAAAGCAGTGATTCTGGCAATTTGGTGATGGCTAAAGAAGTTGTAAGGTGTTTCCTGCAAGTGAAAATGTGAAAGTTCTTAAACTAAGGAGAGGAAAATATCGTATGCTGAGGTTGCTAAGATTTATGATAAGAACAAAATTTCTACTGGTGAAACTGTGAGGAAAAAAGGGATTTTCACTAGTTTTGTTATTACAAGTCAAACTACAAAAATTGTATCTACAGTATACCTAAGTGTTTCATTAAGATGGCATTAAATTACTTAGTTCCATACTATCCAAAGTTTCAGGTATCCGCCAGGCATGGTGGCGCACACCTTTAATCCCAGCACTCGGGAGGCTGAGGTAGGAGGAGCGTTGTGAGTTCGAGGCCGGCTTGTGCTACAACACTAGCGCAAGACTGGCCTGAGCTCCATAGTGCGACCCTGCCTCAAAAAACTAGGGCTGGGGGTTCGGCTCAGTGGCTTAAGCGCCTGCCCTGGAAGGTGCGAGGTTGTGAGTTTGATTCCTGGTGCTGCAAAAAAAAAAAAAAAAAAAAAACAAGAAAGAAAGTTTCAGGTATCCACTAGGCGTATTGGATCAAATCTTCTATAGGTAGGAGGCAAATGTATTTGCCATGCCTCCGATAGAAGAAGATGCTTTATTTTTTTTCTTTTTTTGAAACAGGGTTTTGCCATGTGTAATTCAGGTTGGCCTTGAATTCATGGCAATCTTCCTCCATCAGCCTCCTGAGTTCTGGGATTACAGGCATGCAACACCACACTTTTCTGAAGATGTCTTATAAAAGCCCAATCCCTAGCTACATCACAGCAAACAACAGGTTTACCAGTCAACAGCTACAATGCATTGCCACCCTGAACTTCTACAGTAAGAAGACGAACTTTCTCAGAAGCATGTTGGCAGACAGATGTGCTTTAATAGGCCTTCTAAAACTCACTTACCAGCTCTCCTGGGCTTTGCGTAAGTATTAAGGCTTTATCAACAAAATATACACTGTACTATTCACTACCATGAATTCTCCAATTCAGCTAAATTCTGGTTAGGCCCTAGTATATCCAATAAGCATATAAAATGAAAATTCTAACTAAAAAGAAAAATACTACCTTTGAGCCAATTATATCTCTCTCAGTAACATCAACTTCCTTCTTAGACTCAATAGTTTATATGGAAAAATTATGGTGACTATTATAACAATACATCTAATCTTCAGCTATAACCTGACTTGTAACATTATCTAGTGTAACCAGCATAAGAGCAGCACTGAAAGCGATGTTTAAGTCATGAAGTTACAGAGTAACGTATAGTCCTTAGAGTATAACGAGCCTGAGAGGTGATCTGGTTGCAACTCCCATCCACCAGTCACATTCTAATCCCCATTGTTCAGAGGCTTGTTCAGCTGCTTGAGCTGAACACATATACTTGTGAGGAATTCCTCCTCTTAGAGGGTAGGCTGCTCTTTTGGGAATGGAGCCTAATATTTTAAATTTCTTCCTTTCATTTTCCCACTTACGGACCTTGGTCCTCCATCCACTACTCTTAAGTAGTGGCAAACTATAGCTCTTCTTACTCTACCAATGACAACCTTTCAAATTTCTCTGGATTATATACTAAATTTCATTTAGGCATCTAATTCCTTTGTATTATTTGGTATGATTTCTTGCCCCTCACTATTTCAGCACCTACTCCTAAATGGTCTATAACAATATTCCTTTTAAAACATCTCACCTAGACTTGAGCCATTATACTAGATGTGGTCTGACTATAAGTATTTATATCATACACCTTTTTGCATGTAATAGCATTTATACCATCTACAAATGAGTTAACTTTGGGAATAACTGTACCAAATCCTTGGCTTGAACTGAACTAATTACATTTAAAAGCAGAACATTCTCTAAACCAGATTCTCTAAGGAGAGACTATCACATATCTTTAGAAGTAGTTAAAGCATGATAAAATGATCATCTTTCGGTTGATGTTTAAAGAATAGAATCTCACAATAATCCAGCCATTGGGCTGTTACTAAGTTTGTAAAGATAAAGTCACCATGCTCATTCTCAAATTCTACCCAATGTCCACATGGTACTTCACTGTATATCAAAGTCCTAAGTGCAAAGTAATTTAAGACTACTGGTTCTCAGTGGATTGGCCATCATTTCTCAAAAGAGACAAGTTATCTAACCCAGGTTAAGTAAATGTTCTACAAATTTATTTTATATTTTATTATTATGTCCAAAATATTATTATAGAGCTAAGGTCCAGCATAAACATTGAATGGTTATTTACTGGCTAAGTCAGTAGACAAATGAATGTTTGGTTGCCACTCCCACCCTTTCTTAAATAATATAATGTTGATTGTTTTTCATCAGTGTGTTTCATTCCCTTAAGAGTTCTCCATTAGAACCCTACACTGTGATAATATTATTTTCTTCGTCATTAATCAATTTTGCTTTTCTTTTAAATGCTAAGACTCTCAAGATCTTTGTGCATTTGGAAAAACAATTCTAACATTTCATCTATTATCAAAACAAAGACTATATAGTACTTACAGTCATAGTCAATATCAATGAGACATAGTTCCATGTATGCCACAAATATGTATTCATTTAATCCTCAGGAAAACCAAACTGAGGCACAGAAAGGGTAATTTACCCAGGATCATATAGCTAATGTGCTAAAGTTGGGGTTTGAACTAAGTCTTCTGGTTTTTATGTGTGTGTTTACCTACTATACCATGTTTGAGTGGGAAGGAAGATTATTGATCATCATCAATACATGACTCTCTTAGTATATCAAAAAGTGCTTGGTTTTCCATCAGTTCTTCAGAGGCTTCTCTTTTAGTGCCAACTTATTTTTAAAGTTACTAGCCAATGAAAAGCATCACTGAAAACACAGAGGCTTGAACATAAATTAAATATAAACACCTTGAATTGATTTGGGTTCCTTTCAGAAACAACTGTTGGAAATATTTACTCAAAATGTTAAGCACCATGAGAGCCAGTTGACCTATTGCCAGAACAACAGCAAATATGAAAAGTGCTACACCAGGCACCAGGAATCTGAAGGGAAAGGAAAAACACATTTCCTCAGAAAAACATTGACGTGCAGGCTACTCCAGAGCTAAGCACCAGTGGTAGGAGCAGAATGGTGCTCAGGTGTTTTCAGGGAGTTAAGATTGTGTGCTGACTTCCATCCTCACATATCAGAAAATCTGAGAACATATTACCTTATTCCTGGCTACTACACACACACACACACACACACACACACACACACACACAGAAAGTGGGTCTGCTGGATTCTCTAAACATGTGTAGCCTTTTTATTTCTTAACATTAATCCTTAATACAGTGTAAAAACTATTTACATAGGATTTAAATTGCTTAAGGTACTATAAATAATCTAGAGATTAAAGTGTACTGGAGGCAGTGCATAGTTTATTTGCAAATGCTATGCTATTTTATATCAATGGATTTTGATAGCTGTTGGACATCTTAGAAACACTCTCCTATAGGCACTGAGGGACAATTGTACTCTTACCGCATTTACTGCATTTATCCTAAAGTGTCTAGTGCAATAGATTTCTTTCAAAACTATTACATCCAGCTCATAAAGGTCATAAACAAATTCCTCAACAATGTGGTATAAGGCTGGGCATGTGGCTCAGTGGTAGAACACCTGCAAAGCATACACAAGGCCCTGAGTTTGATTCCCAACACCACACAAATAGAAAACAAAACAAAAAGAAATGAAATGAATGTGGTGTGATAGAAGGAAGGAAAGTAGTCACTGAAGCAACTCCACTGGGTGGCACATTTTACTCCAAATTTAGCTTCAAACTGAATCCAGATTACTTCAGCTAAGCAAGAAGTATATAAGCACTGCACTGACCCACAACCCTAGGGAGAACATTTGACAGTGGATCTCACAGAAGACACGATCTTGCAGTCCAAGGTTACAAGCTGTGACAAACTTGAGTGTAAGTTCAGAATTTTGTGCTGGAAAGTTTATTTCTGAAAGGAGTTTATAGTGATTAATACTAATGGCCTAAATCAAATATCATTTGAATGAAGCACAGTAATAGCAATAGAACATGTGGAGTCAGTACATGCATGTCATAAATGGAATCATCCAGCAAGATTCTGGAAGAATCTATTGGCAACACAACCATGAATTTGGATTCTCACCCTTGGCGAGTTGAAACATTTCTCAGTATACTGAATAAAGGGAAGGGAAAAAGAGTTAAGCTTGTAAGACATGATTCTAAACCAATAATGCAATACATATGGAGATATAAATCTTTGCACACACACACATATTTTCCCCCAACTTCATCCCTATTTAAGTGAGACTATTAGATTATTTTTTGCATATTCCTGAAAATTATTTAAGATAAAAATATAGACATGAAACATTATCCAACAAATTATTAACACAAAACTTTTAACTCAGTGTATCAAGAAAGACCTGCTATATGACTATCTTTTTTGTTATGACAACTCTATTGTTTTCAAATGAACATTTCACATTAAAAATAAAATCTGAAGGTGACCCTGAGAAAATTACATTTCACTCAAAATTCTTTTTCTGTTACTGTCACAACTAATTTTTTATATACATAGATTTTGTTTCAGCTCATCATACCAATGCAACAATGCGATAGTCACATGTGTGATTTATGTAGTCCACTGAGAAGTATATTTTCAGTACTCATCCATTTAAGGGTGAAAATGTCTAGTTTATTGTTCTTTATAGCTGAGTAGTATTCCATTACGTAGAAATACCACATCTTTTTTATCCATTCCTCAGTTGAGGGGCATTTAGGTTGTTTCCAAGGTCCAGCTATTATGAACTGGGCAGCTGTGAACATAGATGAACATATATCCCTGTGGTGAGATGTTTTTAGTTCTTTAGGGAAGATACCCAGAAGGGGAATAGCTGGGTCAAATGGGACCTCCAATCCTAGTTTTTTGAGGGATCTCCACACTGATTTCCACAGTGGTTGCACCAGCCTACATTCCCACCAACAGTGGAGAAGGGTTCCTTTTTGCCCACAGCCCGTCCAGCATTTGTTATTGGTTGACTTCATAATACTAGCCATTTTTTTTCTGGGGTGAGGTGGAATCTAAATGTTACTTTCATTTGCATTTCTCAAATGGCCAGTGCTGTTGAACATTTTCTCATGTATTTATTTGCTGTTTGTACTTCTTCATCTGAGAAGTGTGTGTTCATATCAGATGCCCATTTTTGGATTGGGTCTTTAAATCTTGGAGGACTGATTTTTTTAAGTTCTTTAAACATTTTTGATATTAATCCTTTATCTGAGGGACAGTTGGCAAACAATTTCTCCCACATTGTGGGTAGTCTCTTCACACTGTTCTGTTGATAGTTTCTCTTGCTGTGCAAAAGCTTTTCAGTAGGATGAGATCCCTTTTGTTGATTCTTTATGATAATTCCTGTGCTGTCTGGCTTTTATTCATAAATTATTTGCCTACACCAATGTCTTCAAGAGTTTTACCTACTCTATCTTCCAGCAGATTTAATGTTTCTATTTTAATGTTGAGATCTTTAATCCACTTAGATTTTAACTTAGTACATGGTGAAAGATATGGGTCTAATCTTAATCTTCGGCATGTGGAAAGCCAGTTTTTCCAATACCATTTATTAAAAAGGCAATCTTTCTTTCAGTGAATGTGTTTAGCACCTTTATCAAAAAATAAGATAGATTAGTGTGTCTGGAGTTGTTTCTGGATCTTCTAATCTATTCCATTGAACCTCAGGTCTGTTTTTTTGCCAGTACCACACTGGTTTTTTTTTTTTTAATCACAGTAGCTTCATAGTATAATTTCAGGTTAGCAATTGTGATGCTACCTGTCTTGTCTTTGTTGCCCAGGATTGCCTTTGCTATTCTAGGTCTCTTCTTGTTCCAAATAAATTTTAGGATTGTTTTCTCTAATTCTGTAAGATATGTTATCGGTATTTTGATTGGGATTGCATTGAATTTGTATAACAGTTTTGGAAGTATGTCCATTTTCACTATATTAATCTTCCCACCCAAGAGCATGGGACATCTCTCCATCTTCTAATATCCTCTTCAATCTCCTTTTTCAGAGTACCATAGTTTTCAGTATAGAGGTCTTTTACATCTTTTGTTAGATTGATTCCTAAATATTTCATTTTTTTGGATGCTATTGTAAAAGGTATTGTTTCCCCAGTTTCTCTCTCAGTGAGATTGTTATTCGTGTACAAAAATGCTATGATTTTTGAGTATTGACTTTGTAACCAGCTACATTGCTAAATCTGCTTACTAAATCTAGAAGTCTCTTGGTGGAGTTTTTGGGATCTTCTAGGTAGAGTATCATGTCATCTGCAAATAATGCTAGTTTGACTTCTTCTTTTCCTACATTTATTCTTCTTATTTCTTTCTCTTGTCTAATTGCTGTGGCTAAAGTTTCCTGAACTATGTTGAATAAGATTGGAGAGAGTGGACATCCTTGTCTTGTTCCTGATTTTAGAGTGAAAGCTTTCAGTTTTTGCCCATTTAGTATGATGTTAGCTATCAGTTTGTCATAGATAGCTTTTATCAGATTGAGATAAAGACTATCTATTCCAATTTATGTAGAGTTTTTATCATGAATGGGTGCTGGACTTTACTGAAAGTTTTTTCTGTGTCTATTGAAATAATCATATGACTTTTATCCTTGGCTCTATTAATATGATATATCACATTTATGGATTTATGTATGTTGAGCCATCCCTGCATGCCTGGGATGAATCCCACTTGATCATGGTGTACAATCTTTTTGATGATTTGCTGCAGTCTATTTGCCAGTATCTTATTAACAATTTTTGTATCAATGTTCATTAGGGAGATTGGCCTGTAATTCTCTTTCTTAGTTGGATCCTTCTCTGGCTTTGGGATTAGAGTAATGCTTGCTTCCACAAATGAATTTGGGAGTATTGCTTCCCTTTCAATTTCATTAAAGAATTTGAGAACTAGTGGTGTTAGACTCAGGGCAGGGCTCAGAGGAGGGTAGAATCCTCTACCCAGGAAGCCAGGACATCTCTGAACTGGATTCCCATGACGTCTGTATCATCTACACAATTGGGAAATGGAACCACTGGAACCAGAACAGAAACATGAGCTATGTTTAGTCCTATAGTTTGGACTTTACTTGGGCTGTGGCTTTATTTTCTAACTGAACTTTTCAATGTAAGAGTTTCTTTATGAAAAGTTCCCCGAGACACATACTCGGTGGGGACAAATACTCATTTTGTCTTTTGGAAAAACACAAAAGTTAGCTTTGTGCAATAATCTAGTAGTTGGCTTCTAGGAAGATGGTAGAGTAGTAGGATGCAGGGAAAACAGCCTCTCTGAGAGACACCATCTAGACATGGGAACACACCATCTTGAGGAAGACAAAAAGGAGGGAGATGGGTTCCTTTGACCCAGGAAGAGCCTGAGGTCTGAATCGAACCCCACAGAGAGAGTGAAAAGAAAAAATTCAACTAAGAAGAAGGCAGTAGCTGGCGGTGCCTTCGCCCAGAGCCGGACTCACTATGTGAGGGGAGCTGTTGGAGCCTGGGCGAGCACCATCACAGTGTTGGTGGCGGCTGGCGATCCCAGGGCTGCTGCAGAACCATTCCTCAGTGGAGCAGAGTGGCGGGTGCAGAGGACTCTGCTGGCTAGCGGTGAGTGCAGAGGGCTTGGTCCTCCCATGGGAGAGAGTGATTTGCTGGGAGCCATTCTGGAGTTGGGCCAGATAAGCCTGGGGCTAAAACTGTTTCTGGCTTCCCCCAGTGGCTCCTAGCTGGGTGCAGACCCGCGGAGACTGCTTGGACTGCGGCAAGCCCGAGGAGTCTGTTCTCAGGGCAGGCCTGCTAAGGTTGTCTACTACTCCGTTCACAAACAATTGCTGGCTTGCGGGGATACAGTGCCATGATTTGGGTTGCTGACTACACAGGCTGTTTACCAGTGAATCCAGAGAGAACCCTGGAAGTGGACTTTTTTTTTTTCTTATCTTTTCTTTTTTCTTTTTATTGCTTGTTTAGTTTAGTTTAGTTTAGTTTATTATTATTATTATTATTATTATTATTATTAGTGTGAGTGTGGTTTCTGCCTTTCTTTTGGGTGTGGTCTTGTTCTGTTCTCCTTTTTGTCTCTTTTGACTCTCTTTTCCCTCAGTCTTCTGCAGCAGTTTCCCTATGTTGGTGGGACCCATCTTTGTTCTCCAACCTACTTACAGTCCCTTTCTCTTTTCCCACTTCTACTTTCTCTTAAATTCATTTTGGGTCCTGACCCTTGGGGACAGAATTGACATTTTGTGAACCTAACTACTGTATATGATTGTTTTGCATTCTGATGTATGGTTATAAATTCAGTTTATATGGTTGGGGGTTGTAAATCAGGGGTTGGCTCAGTTTACTGTTTTGTTGATTGTGTTTGGTGCTGTGGGTGCCACTGCAGCCAGAATTAACTTGATTGATCTGGATAGCTGTTGGCCCTGATGGTCCAGGACTGAGATTCACTGGGGGTCATAGAGAGAGCTGAGGCATGGTACCAAGGAACTAGGGACTGGGCTAGGTGAGCAGTGGTTTCTCATCTCTGACAAACTGAGGAGGTGGGATTTTCCAATAGACTCAGAGCTCAGGAACCAGTTATACCTGAAAGATATCTCTGGGAAGTGTTCATCACCTGGAAGTCCTTAATACCACCATTAAAATAATCCACTGCAGGCAACTAACCGGTATCACTTTAGGAATTAAAATTAAAAAAGAAAAGAAATGAGAAGACACTTAAACAAGTCACAACCTCAGACACCCAGTTCGCCAAAAGCAAACCCAGGGGGCAATGAGGCTGGAAAATCCGAAAGCTCCCTACAAGGTTTCTCTGAAGTGGTAACAAAGCAATTGAATGAGGCTTTGGAAAAAATGAAATCAGAAATAATCTCTCAAATAACCATAGAGATGTGTCTCTGCGAACTTTTCATAAAGAAACTCTTACATTGAAAAATTCAGTTAGAAAATAAAGCCACAGCCCAAGTAAAGTCCAAACTACAGGGCCAAACATAGCTCATGTTTCTGTTTTGCTTCCAATGGTTCCATTTCCCAATTGTGTAGATGATACAGACGTCATGAGAATCCAGTTCAGGGATGTCCTGGCTTCTTGGGTAGAGGATTCTACCCTCCTCTGAGCACTGCCCTGAGTCTAGCAGTGTGTCTGGCCCCCAGTGAGGGGAAACAGGGTTTGGGGAAGATGCCTTGACATTGGCAAGAGGGGAAATTTCATTAGGTGGTAAGACAAGGTGCTTAGACGTGCTTGGCAGAGGCTAAGGGTGATAAGGGCAGAAGCAACAGCAAGGAAATAGCAACCTCTCACTACCATGAGATCCTTTTTCTTTCTTTCTTGGGCAAGTCCTCCACTATGGTCTGAGACAGATAGCAGGCTGGTGTGTCAAAGTGGAATATGCTACAAGTAAAAGAATCTAACTGCATCTCCTTATCTGCAAAATAGGAATACTTATGCTGTCCCTTCTCTCTCAAAAGTTTGACATGAAAATCCTGGTATGGATGACTCATATCATGATTACACATCTTCCCCTATCAACTGTGTACAGATCCTATGAGTATAGAAAGTCATTTTCCTCTTTCTCACTTCCCACTAGGCTATCACAGGTCCCCTAGACCCAACCTTCCTAGAAAAGATGGAGACAGTACTGTTTGTAAGCAACAAGTAATAAAATAAACCATACCTGTATGATCTCAAGTTTGTATACTGTATCTCCTTCCCAAAACAAGAGGAGCTTCTTCCTAGAATAAAGTTAACTGGAACTACTTCTTAATTTACCATAATTGAATATAATTCAATTTCATGGACTTTACAATTAATTTTGAAATTTACCTTGCCCAACTCTTACTGACATATTGAAAACAATATATCCCTCAAAATCATCATATCCAGCCTAAGAAAAATTAACTTGGTCCAAATTTACTATTCTGGCTTTGCCAACTTGATGAGGCCTCTGGGCCCATCTGTTCTGATTTGTTTCTAGATTCAGATGCTCCTTATTCAGCAGCACATTCACTGTTTTATACCAAATAAAATTTCAGGACCAGACTGTATCACATAGTACCAGCAACCCTAGAATTTTTCACAGATAGGACTTTTAAAATGTTCAGAATTGTTCAACTGGCAAGAGAAAAAATTATTTCTTGAAAGTTAATTTTTTAAAGTTTTATTTCTTCACTATTTTCTCCTAAATAAATATATTCCAGTGCACCATTTCAATCAGTTTAAATCACTGTAGAGTTCTAGTTTGTCCTAATGTGGAAAGAAGGTTCAATTCTTCTTTATTTGCAGTGAGGACAGAAGACACTCATAATGACAGACATCACACACAGCCATTCACAATTTAGACTATTTGCTCTCCAAGGACTCTAGGGATGGCCTACTTAAACCTACTTTGACCATTTTATAAACTTAACAAAGTAAAAGTGATACAGCTGAGACTTCGCTTGTCCTTTTCCTTCTTTTAGTCCATCAGCCCACAAATACAGAATGGGTTTGTGAGCCTTCTAATATTCTTCTACTTCAAGGCTGCCTTTTTCTTCACTCTTGATTAGGCCCATGATCTTTCCAAGCTGCATCCCTTCCCATCATCTACCACATCTCAGCGATCTCATTCGTATAAACAATGCAACATTCATACAATGTTCTTTTCGTGTAGGTGTCTCCAATGACACAGCCCCACTGTCAATTCTTTAAAAATTCAAAAGTAAAAGTAAACTAACTTACAACTCTGTGTTGCAGATAAAGCAAAAATACACATTTAATCAGAACAGGAGAAAACTAATTTTCAAGTCAGAAAATAAGCTCCCATTTTCCCTGGCATTGGGAATAGTCCCTGTACATCATAGATGCTCAGTGAATATATGCTAATCTGATTGCTGAGGATCTCTAAGGATGAGGAAGCAGTAGGTAGTAGGCAATAAAGGAAAGCAAATTAGAACTTGGAAGACCTAGCATCTGGTACAAATTGAGTATCCTTCATCTGAAATGCTTGGGACATTGAGTGCTTCAGATTTGTGAATATTTGCATATACATAATAAGATATCTTGGAGAGTAACCCAATTTAAACACAAAATTCATTTATGTTTCACATATACCCTACACGCATAACCTAAAAGTTATATTATGTAATATTTTTAGTGCTCCTGCATTTTGACTACAACTCATCACAGGAGGTAAGTGGGGACTTTTCACTTGTGATACATTAGTGTTCAAAAAGTTTTAGATTTTGAACCAGTGCAAATTTCAGATACATGGATTTACTCAACCTGGTCCCGTTCAGACCAAATTAAGTCATGTGACTATGAGCACACTTTTTATTTGGCAAAATCAGTGAGGTACCACTAAATTATTTTAAGGTATTTTCTGTTTTAAAAATTCTCTGATAAAATGTATTAATTAAAATAAAATGTATTAATTAAAACTAAAGTTTGAAAAGTCTCCAAAGAGGTATATGCCAAGCCATCTACCTCTTTCTTTCATTTCAAGAAAGATGATTATTTATCCCAGTTGGAAATTTTTTAGAGAAATCCTTCATTTCCTGTTATCCTCTAAACAAAAATTTTAGTTAAAAAGTTATTTCCAGGTTTAACCTAAAACCCATTTCTATATTTATACTGTTGTTAATCAGTTTAGGACTTAAATGCCTAATTGTAAAATTCCACAATCTTCAGATTCTTGGGATGTAATTTTATTTTCAGCGCAAGTATTAAAAGATATGGCCAATTAGGCATAAAAAACATTTTCCCTTTTGCCATGTCATTGAATAAATCATTAAGCTTATCTACACTGCTTCTTTCTCAATATACATTTGTAGCAAGACTTGTTTAATTTTTTCCTAGGAAATACCTGTTTATTAAATTAAATCTCATTCACCATGACTTCTCATTCATCTCAGTAATTTTTAATGGAAAAGTAAGTGAAACCTTATTACATAAATGTTTAGAGAGATGACAGTAATCTTATTCTAAATTAAATAAAGAAAAGGTTAAATAAATATAATCATTCATAATTATAGCATGAAACTTAAAAAATCATAACTCTTCCCCCTTATTTTTTAATAACTTATTCTTGAAATATTTGTCAGTATAATATTAAAACTAAGTTATAATTTTCTAACTTTTTCATTTTGTTTTGCAAAAGTTTAAGTTAGATGGTATATAAAGTCCCATCCAGAACTTAATTTGAATATTGTATTCATATTTAACACGTATACACTAGTTTTTCATTTTAGTAATACATTTTAGCGTATTCCCCCCCATATAAAACTTTGTAACAGGGAGTGCTGGTACATCAATCATCCATCATAATTTCCTATAAATACATGTTTATGCATATGTACAATCACACACACCTACACATACAAATGTTTGTTATCAATATATAAAAATACACAGTCTCAGAATCACAATAAATCAAAGACCAAGGAAGGAAACTTCTTTCAACACTGAGTGGCTATATAAACTTATATAGGGCAAATATTTAGGTAATAACATAATCTTTTAAAAAACATATCGTTTATGGAGAAAAAAGAAATAGTTCATTTATATATTATGACAGAGTGGTTTAGATCTATGTCTAGATTAAGGAAATCAAAAAGACTAGTATGTTTCTTCTAAAGACTAGTATGTTTCTTCTTGCTGGAAAACTAAACCAAAACAAAAATTCTGAACAAGTACTGGTAACCTTTCCTTAGCTTTATTTTAATAGGAAGTGGCTTCATACTTCTATGGCCATTCTGAAAAAGACTTACAAAAAGTGTGAGTTGAGAAGCATGAAGATTAATCTCAGTGGCAGAAACAGATCTATGACCTGTACTGAATGGACAGGATGAAACAAATTCAAATAAGCCATACATTGAGTATTTTCTAGTTTGATTCTTAAACTCAGTATTTCTATTTGAGTTGGAAATGTGAATATTAGATTTGATGTTCGTTTTTACGACTCCACTTCCTTAATTTGGCCTGCAACAGTTTCAGGAGGATGCATATTATGAGGCAGAACTTGACTGTGAGTACCATGTCTCTAACAGGATGAGAGGCTCACATACCGCAAAAAGCACATCAGTAACCTCTTGAGAATCTGTGATTTGAAGAGAGTCTGTCCAAAGCAGACCTGACTATAGTAGTTCTCGTTCTTTGTGTTTTTCCATTTTCCTCATCTAGTTCCTCCTGCAGCTGGCTTCCCTCAGATTAGACTCTTAGGTCTCACTTTCAGTGCATGAATCTTTATGGCTTTATTTTTTTCATCTTTTCACATCCCCTTGATAAACACTAAGAGAGAGATCTTTGCAGATGAAAATAGAGTCAGTTCTGGAGGCTAAGAAGTCTAGGGTCAAGGTGCCAGCCAATTCAGTTTTTGGTGAAGATTTAGAGATAGCTGACTTCTCACTGCGTCCTTGTGTGGTGGAGAGAAGTCAGGTGTTTCTTTCTCCTTTTAATAAGCACATGAGCCCTTTAAGATAAGGGTTCAACCCTTATGACCTCAACTAGCCTTTAGCATTTCTTCCCAGGCTGTAATCCCAAATACTGTCACACTGCAAGTTAATGGTTTCACCATATCAATTTAGGGATAAACATTCAGTCTGTAACACATTGCTAGAAAGTGCTAAGACCCAAGATTTTAACAGTGGTCTCAAAAACTCAAGCTGGATTCATTTCTCATGTTATCCCTCTCAAAGTGTGAGGTGTATTATTTGAATTTCAAAGACTATAATATTATCATTAGTGGTTTAACACAATGAAGTTACTTATCATATCTGTAGCCCCACTAGCAAACACAAAGAAATGGTCATTTATCACATTGTTCTAGCATCATAAGCATTAATCTATCATTTTCTTCAGTTAATAATCCTTGCTTTGCTTAATATATGACTCTTAATATATGACACTGATTAGAAATTTTCATAACTATACTTCAAATTCCCATTTTGTATTTTATACCAGGTAGCAAAATTTAATAACGAATCTGTAACTGAAACCCAGGTAAGAACTGACATTTAGGCTTTGAAACTAAAGTATAAGCAAAGAGATAGGTCATTACTGTACCAGGAATAGTAAAAGATTAATTTATTGCTGCCATAAAACAGATATTTTATGGTGTGACTTACAGTTTCTTGAGTTTAGCATCATTCTCTTCCATATTAGATACTACTGACAAAGCTGTAGTATAATCCTTCTCTTTAAGCAGAGATTTTTTTTAACTCAGTTTAAATAAATAAGAGGCAAAGTTTGTATTGGTAAGTAACCCCTAAAAAACTTAAAATTATCCTTATACCAACATAAAACCCTTAATGAATGTTAAAAATACAAATGTATTTTACATTTACAAAAATATAATATACACTATATCTTATAGATATATTAAAATACTTTGACATAAATCTTCCTAAATTTCTTTTCTATAAATCTTTAAAGGTCATAGATTACAGAGTATTTATTCTTCATTATCTGTATAAAATTACTCTAAGAGTTAAGAAAGAATATTTGGCAAGTATTAAAGTTCCCTGCAAGAGTTTAAAAATATTAATTATTGTATGTGTCAGAGACCTCTATGAGAAGGTTGTTTTAAAATCAATGTTTTAGTTGAACATGGTGGTACACACCAGTAATCTCAGAACTCTGGAGGCAGAGGCAGGAGAATCATCCTGAGTTCAAGGCCAGCCTGAACTATATAGCGAGACCCCGTCTCAAAAAAATAAAACACAAGTTTTATTTTACTCTACAATGCGGAAGACAAATAAGTTTGTTGGATAGGTGAAATACTTAGTGGAAATTACACATCCCAGCCTTTTTGTTACTGTTGTCATTGCTGAATTTGACAAATTAGTTATATTTAGCATTAGTTTCAGTAAATGTGTGCACATACCATATATACATAGATATCTACATATTTAGGTATGTATGTGCATATACATATTAACATGTATATAGGTACTTGCACAGGGACCAGGAGCAGAATGTAGACTCCTCTTTTTAGTTCTTTACTTTTTTTACAGCTAGCTATTTTTGCCATAAAAATCAATAAATAGTTATGACAAGCATGCAGTCACACACAAAACAATGAATGAAAGTTCATTGTTTTAAATTACTTAGAAGACAGAGATATTGTCCCTGCCCACCTGCTGCACCCAGCGAATCTTCTATTGACAAGTTAGTTTGGCTACACAGGAAAAAGTCACTTCGCATGCCAACTTATTGAAGAGGTTGAGCACAGAGCCCACATAAAAGCAACGTTTCAGATGAAACGTAGAAATGGCTTTGACAAGAGAAATTAACTCATTAACTTTACTCATGGTATATAAAGGAGTTTAGCAGAATTTAGCTTGAGAAAACATGGAAGGAGAATGCTGAAACAAATGAAAATGGACTTAACATTCAGCCTAGATTTCAGAGACGAAAGAATATCTCATTATTCAATCTAGAAATATTTCATGGATGGGATTAAGTCTCTTAAGTGGAAAAAAGTTCAATGAATAGCTGGCTCTAGGCAAAATGTCTACTTTATATTCTACCTCGCAATCAATATACTGGTATCTAAGATACACATGGCATCTCCTAGGATTGATGAAATACACCTTCATTCATTCTCATATTTAATTTTGGAAATATCCCTGGAAGCTAAGGTAAGACATATTATAAAATTTCCATTTTTCCATCAAAGAAATCAAGACAGAAGGCTTAGGGCTAGTAAGTAGTTTGCTTGGATTACTGATGCCATTTTGTTTTTTGTTCTACCTTACATAAATGAAGTTGAAGATGGCTGAGCATGGAGAGAATAGTTAGATAAATTCAAGATTTTTGGTGTTACATGGAATTCTGTAAACTACCAAATATAGACAACATCTAAAGACAATAATATATCAAGTAAGTAATTGGAGGGACTAGGGAAGGACAATATTTAATATAATATAACAACAGTGTGCCTAGTGTTTTTCAGACTCAGTACACAGCTGGATGTAGCAAAACAGCCAACAGGGGTCAATTTATACAAGCTAATCGATCTCACTTCCCCTATATTTGAAACATTGGAAAACAAATAAAAATACTTTGATAATTAGTGATCCTCACCTATAAAAGAATAAAAATAACACCCAGTTCATAGGATAGCTGTGAAGAATAAATTAGATACTTATATGTTACTTTGAACACTGCTGGTATATAAATGGCAAATATCATTTTTATCATTGGCATTATATACAACATATTATAATGTTGATAATGTAATTTTTTAACACAAGTAGACATATTGGATTATTCAGTTTGGGTAAAGAGGTTCTACACAATTCAAGTGCGTATTTGCAACCGGTGCAAAATAGAATCCTATGAATGCAAATAAACCCACATAAATCCCATACCCAACAACTCCAATAAATCACATGTGCTAGCTCTTCCCACCCAAGTCTTTGCTTCTGGCAGTGAAAAACCACAAAGATGAAAATCACAGGGAAGCTGGAGGGGGCAAGAGCCTCAGTCCTCCTGCAGTAAATGAAGAAACAAGTAAGGAAAACCTCTACCAATCACTTCTTCGCTCCCCTGAGAAACCAGTCACATCTAAATTAATGAGCCAGCTTCCAAACAGGAAAGATAAAAAAGTGCACGTGTGGTAAAGTCTCATTAAAATCCTCAAAAATGAACTACATTCTCTTCCCCCACCCTCCTTCCCTCTTAACTGCAAACAGATGTCCTACACACAGTGGCATGTGGAGGTCCGTTGCTAATAAGCTGAAATGCTCCTTCCACTGGATCCTGGGATTTGTCCACTTTTAAAGGTTAATTTTGCTTTAATTTCATATAACAAGTAGCTTATACAGTTGTAGCTTGTTTACCACCATTCTTCTGATTTTTGAAGACAAGCAGTTCACATAATTTGAGCCTTGAGTATCTAGTTTAGTTTCATAGCCAGGCATACTGGTACATACCTGTACTTCTAGCACTCTGGGAGACTGAGGCAAGAAGATTCCAAACTTGAGCCTGGCTGTGCAGTTCAGTGGTTTAATGAGATCTTGTCTCAAAAAATAAAAGTACTGGGTATGTAGTACAATGTAAAGCCTTGAGTTTATTATCAGGTACCATAAGAAGAAAAAAAAGTCCTTTGTTTGCTTCCACAGAGTTGCAGCTACAAATTAGATCTAGCTATGAATACTATGGATAAATAAACAGAAATGATAACTCAGAGATTAAGGCAACCTGCTGCTAGCAGGAGAAAAGAATATATATCTAACTCTTCTGACTTCTTAGTCCATCATACTTTAGTTAAACTCCAAACTTCTACCAATAATCTGAAATTGAGTTTTCAGTAGAAATACGAAAATACTTTGCTGACAGAAACATCAGTTTTTAGCCTGGAGTCCTGTTTTTATTTTCTTTTCCCAGCCTTTAGTAGTACACACTTGCAGTTATGTGATTAATTAAATTCACTGAAGAGAACTGGTAAATGTACATAACCCATTTCAATTCTCCCCCCACCCTGCTGGATTTCTTTCTAAATCTAGTGTCTATTATGCACCATTTACAATTAATTGTAAACTGCATGAAGACAAAGACCCCCCAGTATAATCCCTGAACATTAGTAAATACTTGTTCAATGAATGACTTCATGAATTTTTCAAAGTTCTATCCCTATATAAACCAGGAAGTTCCACGAAACCTCAAAATCAACTTCATACAGAGAAATGACAGTGAACTGATTCAATTCACAGGAAACAAATGATGACATGTTATCCGCCTAAGGGCATGGATCACTTAGGTTGACCAAGTACCATAATAGCAAACAAAGAAATAACAGACTTGGTGTTCACAAGAACCCATCTCATTGTGTTTAAAGCTTCCTTTCTTTTCCAACAGCACAAAAAGAAAGATAACTTTTCACATCAGTATCATTACTGCCACTAACTCAGTGTCTTTATTTTCTTGGATGCTGAACCCCTGCACATACCAACATGTGACAAAGAACTGCCACATTCACCTGGTTGTTTGCACTTCTAAGTATTCCTTTACACATCCCATGGGGGATGACTGTCCTCATCTGTGGACTGTAGCATTGCTAAATGTTACAGTTGCATCTGAAAAGTCTTGATGATAAACTTCATTTCCTCCTATGAAGATGTTGGCAAGATTTTACTTGTTGTGTAAGAGAAGTTATTGCTCATTTGGTTTACTACAAATAATAACACACCTCTGCCCTGTCAATTAGTGTGATCTAGCTCTTTCCTTCAAATTGTGAGTTGTATTTCTAAAATAGCAAACCCAAGCAAGTCACTGATATAAGAAATTCTGGTGGCAGCTACCTACTCATTTTCAGAAGAGGTCTAGATCCTTGATAGGACATATGAGCCCTGCCTATCTTTCCAGCCTCATTTTCCTTCATCTGTCCTCCAGAATCTCCTGATCCAGTCACTTCAAACCACTTGACATTTCTCTAATGTTATATCCTCTTTTCTATCTCAATGCTTATGGGCCATCCCTTTTAAACAGTGTCCTTTCTCAGTTTGGTGTATTGGTACCAGCTCTCAAGTTTGAGTTCACCCTGAGCATATGTGACCAAGAAGCAAGGACCCGTGTCAAAGTAAAAAATTAAAAAAGGGCTTGGAGAGGTGGCCTTTCAGTGCAAAGGCCTTGGGTTTAATCTCCAGTACTGAAAAAAAAAGCTTCTTTTGTTTCCTTTTCCCACTTTTCTCTAACAGTGACCCCTTCAGGAATTAAGAATCGGCTCAAAAGCAAATTTTCAGGAAAGCTGTCCATTAGTCCTTCTAGGTGTAATGAGTCTTTGCTGCCTCCATCCCTTCTGTGTCCCACTGGGGTACATTATGAGTGCAGTTATATGAAAGACCTGGGTTTGGGTGTTCATCGCATCCTTAGGGTCTGACTCATCTTGACTCACAGGGTGCTGAGTTCAAATAACTGATGCTGCCCCGCCTGCATAGATGAGAGGAAAAAGATGAACTTCTTCTGCAGTTCTGCCTTCCACAGCAATGAAAGCTTCTACCCATAGTGAACCTGCTAGTATTTTGTAGTTATTTTGCTTATTAATGTTCTAACTTCCACTTCCCATTATAAATCTCTCTCATTTGGAGAATGGGAAAGGGATTTTACCAGGCTTCAAAATGCAAAGCACTATCCCCAAGAGATAAGGATTGTAGCATACACTAAAACCAACAAACAGAAATTTGATTCCTTATTCCTTTTAGCATAGTGCTTGACAGCATATTGTTTCTTTATTCAGCATAATGCATGACATGAAAATGTTTTATGAATGGAGTTGCATTTTTCCAATCAGAAGATACTACTGTAGACAATCTGTCTTGACATTTGTGAGCTATGATTTAAATAGAGATCAAGAATATTTTCAGAAAATTCATCACTAGAGACAGAAGGTACTGTCATGACAAGTTTATGAATTTAAAAATTAAAAACACTAAACAATTATTACTGGGACATCAAATTCTTTTTCTAGGAAAATGAGATGATCATAAAGGTTTTCAGTGTATGCAAGTTGCTATGAATGGTCTCAGCGAGGGATATTTTCTAAAAACATCACCACCAATACTTTAGAACTTGATGGTGACACAGTCCCATCAATGAATCGGGCTCATGATTGATTCATGCTTCTATTTTCTGGACTTTAAAAGATACCATAGTTCTTTCCAAATGAGCACCAACAATAACAGTATCTTTGAAACTGATGTCATCAAACAAATTCTTCAGTTTAAAAGCCTGCAAAAGTTGAATCCAAAACAGAACAAGTCCATCGGCTTCTAATTACTGAATGTTCATTATAGACTCTTTCTATCCAGCACATGGCAAAGTACCACAGAGAATACCAAAAGTCAACACACAGCTCTTTGATAAAATTAAAAAATCATAACAAAGCCTCGAAAAACAGGTCCCTTCTGGTTTGAAAATGCACTTTTACTTTCTCAATAAGTGCTTAGAGAGGACTTGCTTTTTTTAGTGAGGCTACAAGAGAAATTGTAGATGCACATTCTGAATTCAAACCACACAGAATAAGATGACATAGACACAAGAAAAAGTTGGAGAGTCTTAATAAATGTACCAATAGAATGTTATAGAAAAAGAAGGATCTTGTAGCTGGAAGGAGAAAAGAAGAAAAAAAGAAAAAGTATTGGGGAAGATAATGGAGTTTAACATTCTATATTTGAATTCAGCCCTGTACAATAAGTAGAGTGAGAGACATATAAATGAGAGAGGGAGGAGGAAAGGGAGAGGAAGGAGAGAGGGAGGGAGGTAGAGAAATAGAGAGATGACTTTGTAGGGAACAACATAAACAAAAGTTGTTCAGTATAAACAGTAGAATATTGTGAGAGAAAAAGAGTCTAGTTTGAAGTTCAGCAGAAAACACAGATGGAAATACAGATTAGGCTAACATAATAGGACTGTGAATATCAGGTTTAAAAATCTGAAAATAAATTCAGAGGCAGTAACAATTTTCAAAGGAGTGGTCAAAATGACAACTATTTAAGAATAGTTTGGCAACATGAGAGGAAATTATAAGGAGATAAAGAAATGCTGTAGAGGCCTTTGCTTCTGATCCCAACCCAGGGGTGAGCTGAAAACAGTAGTGAGCCTTTTGGATATGTTTACAGCTTCTGTCACTTGGAACTCTCTTAATTGCTTGTGGCTTCTTGCTACACAAAGCTCATCGTTATGAAGTCTCTTGTCACTAGCACCAGAAATTCTGGATACCTTCTGCATGCACAGAACTATTCTAAGTGTTATAGGCAGCACTTATGTATGTCATAAGATTACATAATATGTTAGTATATTATACCTATATAATATCTAGTGTATTGATGTGAATAATATATATTATACCAATATATAATAGCAATACATAATATGTTGAGATATATATATATATATATATGTAATATATAACATACAAGTACTGCCTTACAATACTTAAGAGTAGTTCTTCAGTACACATAGAAAGCATGCAGATTGCTTGGTGCTAGTGACAAGATATATATATATATATATAACAAAAATGCCATGCTCAAAGAAAACTAAGATTACAATATAATTTCTATACCCTGAATAGTACCTGCCATATATTACACACTCAACAACTATTAATTGGATTCATTTTTTGTTGATGCTTAATCCAGAGAAGATAGTTGCTATATCCTTCCTTTGTGTGATGGTTAATTTTATGCGTCTACTTGCCTGGCTCACAGGTTTCCAGGTATGTGAATAAACATTTCCCTGGATATATCTGTGAGAATGATTTGGATAAAATCATGTTCTGTCTTGCTTCTGAATTTTGGTCTGTTTTCAGTTCTCAAAACAAACTGTCTCAAGTTCATATACATTGCTTTCAGTTCTCAAAAATACCAGGCATCTTTCTGAATCCTATTCCCTCTGCCCAGAATGCTATCCTTCTCCTCATTTCTACTCTTTTAATCTCAAACATCACTTGCTTTTTGAAACTCTACCCTAACCATCGAACCCCATCGTGGGTCAAGTTCTCATGTACATTTATTTCACATTATTTACAACAGTTCTTAACTACACATGGCTAATGTCCCATCCTGAAATCATGAAACCTGGTAGGCCAGTATCGAGGCTGCTTATCATAGTATGCCAGCACATGTCCACTGCTCCACAGAGCAGAGTGTAAATGCTCAATAAATATCTGCTTGATTAATGATATTAATGTGTGTGCCAGTTAGTGAACAAATGAAATGGTAAGTGACAGTGATGGTGATGAGTTGTGGTCAAACAGGTGCTATTGTTGAGTCCAATTCAATACAAAAAGTGACACTGAGAACTCAGAACAATCTGGCTGCATTACATTGAAGGGCAAAGACCAAGAGGGTTTGACCTGTGTTCCCCAACCTGGGCAAGAAAAACCAATACTATTACTTAGTAGCCATTCTGAATACTAAATAAGAACTAGCCACATCTACTTCATGAATGAATTCCTGAACTAACTTAATAAATGTGTAAAAAAAATCACTTTCACACACTAGGAAAAAGGCCCATCAAAAGGGTCTTCTGTAAGAACTTAAAATGCTATAAACTCAGTACCTACATATGTATTCAAACCAACACTAATGTATCTCCCACTTTTGAGAATTCATCTTTGGATGAGTTTATACTAGGATATTCCTAAACTTCACACAAACTTAAAAGCTCACGCTCTAAAGATATTAATCAAAGTCCAAGTCATTTATTAAACTTCATTTGGCCATAAAGCAGACTTAATGCAATTTGTTAAGCAAAACAAACCAAGAAATTCCTTGACCTCTGAACTACTAAAACCCTTTTGAAAAACTGATTAAAACCACTAAAGAAGAGGTTAAAATTCAACTTAGTTTTATATCCCTCTTTAAATCATGGAAAGTGCAAGCATGGTTCTGACAATTTAAGATTATAAGTGATAACTTACAAAACAGAATACTTCCTGAATTTTCCCATGAGGAATTTTTAAAAGTTCAAAATGCTATCTTCAGTTATGTTGTTATTAATATCCTTCCTTTTGAAATCATGAACCGTTAAAGCAACTGTCCTTTGACTTAAAAAATTGCAAATTCTTGAGAAGTCATTATAACTATTATACTCATTGGTCATTAATATTTCCACTACCTAAACATGGAAGCACTTTTTGTTCTGAAAAAGTATCAATATTTTAAATTTTGAGATTTAGTGAAATTAAGATGAGGTCCTTCTTAAAAAGTGGCCAATGCAATATTATGCTGAATTAGTTATCAACATAACAAATTAACCTAAAACTTAGCAATTTAAAAGAAGAAGTATCTTTTATCTTAGTGTCTAGTGGCCTAGGAACAGCTCAACTGGGTGGTTATGGCTTATGATCTTTCATGAGTTTGATTCAAACTATTGATGGAGGCTGCAGTAATCTCAAGGGTCCACTGGGGCTGAAGGCTACCCCTTCAGGCTTATTTTTGTAATAGCTGTCAGCAAAGGGCTTCAGTTTTGGACTGGATACCACACTGAGGACTTCAGCTCCTCTTTTGGGGCTGATCATTGGAAATCCCTCAATCCCTTTGCACTAAGGACTTTCCACAGGGCAGCTTGAAACATGGCAGTTGGTGACTCCAAAGAGTGATCCAATAGGTATGGGAGGGAGAGCAACAAAGACAGAAGCCATAGTGTCTCAGAATTACCTAACCTCTAAAGTTCTGCATCTTCACTTCCATTTTATTACATTCATTAGAAATGGGTCACAAAATCCAACCCATATCAAAGAGGAGGGAAGTTAATGCCATTTCCTGAATGAAAGACTATCAAAGAACCACCATATAGGCAGTGGTTAGAAGCATGAGACTTAGATGCATGTAGAAACAGGAAGATCTGGGTCTGAATCTTGATTGTACTCTATCCCAAATGTGGGTTCTTTAAAAATTATTTAACTTCCCTACATCATAGCTTCACTAAATGTATAATAATATGACTTGCAGGGTTTTGCATGAGATTAAATAATATAACATGAGAAAAAGACTTGGCATAGCCTCTGACATTGTAAGAACTCCCTGACTGTTGCCTACATAGCAATGATTAAGCAAATAAGTTGAGTGCTTGCCACGTAAAAAATACAGTTTTTTGTCCTGTAAGTGCTTATAATCTACCACTTACAAAACTAAGTTTGAAATTTAGACATAGAAAACTTTTATGATTTTTCCTCTAGAAGTCTGAGGGATTTCTAGGGAGGTAGACGGAAAAATATTCTATGCAATATATAAAAAAGTTAAACCTTTTTTTAAGAAAAGTGAATGTCTTTGCAGCTTAAGTTTTCTCAAAAGCATTATATATAAACAGATGAAAGCATAGCACTCTGCACAGCTAGAGCCATGCAGGACAGCCAGCCTGGCTCTATTGTCTGGCTACTCCATTGCCCCCTGAGGTGGTTCAGTGGGGTGCAGTTTGTAAATGTGCATTCACAGACCGTGCCTCTAATTGCATGTACAAAGGCTCAAAGGTCATTGTTTAAAACAGTATAAATTTTATTGTGTATTTAAAAAAACTTTATTCATCATGAAGAGTTGGCACATGTATTGTCTTAGTTTCTCTTTACTCATTGCTGAGACAGAATACCTGACAACCAAAATTAGGGAAGGAAAGGTTTATTTCTCACAGTTTCTCAGGAGTTTCAGTCCATACTTAGTTGGTTCCAAGGCAGCGTGGCATGGCCACCAAACGCCAAGGTGTGGGAACTGGCGAGAGAGAGAGAGAGAGAGAGAGAGAGAGAGAGAGAGAGAGAGAAAGAGAGAGCGAGCAAGAAGTGACAGGCTTTTGTCCTGCCCTTACTCTTAGTATCGGCTCCACCCCTGGGCAGGTGCAGCACCCACATCACCAATCCCAGCGCTAGACAGCAAACCAATCACAAATGCCAGACTCAGCCCTGTCCAAATTACAAGCCCTTGGGGGGACACAGGATAATCCAATATATGCATGTAATACATTTTAATTATTTTTTTAAATTCCCTTACCCCCTCCTTTCTCCATCCATCCATCTCTGCATACTTCCATTTTGCAAAAAAAAAAAATGTCTTCCTCATTCCTAGTAAACTTTTATTTTGCTCAATATTTCATGACAAATCCATGAAAAATGTAGCCATATAAGTAAACATCCATATGTCTATTCTAAAAGGTGATGCTATTTCTTCTTCACAACTATGCAATGTTTCAAATGTTAGAGTCTAAAAGGATTACCTTTTAGTTAATCCCCACTCATTACTTCTAAGGAAAAATAAAAGCCCATTTTCACATAATGATTTTTTAAATTTTATTTTTAGTAGTATATGTTTGCAGCATATAATGGTTACATTCATCGTGGGGAGATGGTACATGCACATAACACATTACAATTTTATGTCCCCGCCTCCCTACCATCCCCCTTTCCTCAAACTCTTGGTCCCCTTCCCAGTTATAAAAGATCTACCCTTTGTATCTTAGAAATTAGGCCTTATTCTGAGCCAATAACTTATGTTTCATATAGATTTTATGTTATTAGATACTAACTCTAGGCTTTCAACAGCTTGTAATCAAAGCAAAAAATAAACAAACAAAAAAAAAACCCCATAAAGCCCATTCTATTCTTAATTTAGAATTAGAGGTTAACAGAATTTCAGCATTGGTTGGCCTAGATAACCATGTTGTTTATCTTCCCAGAGCCAAAACTCAAATAATTTATAAGAATTCTTACTTCTGAACTTTATGCCCAGAGTTTCAAGGCAACCATGGATAATTTTCAGTTGGGCCACCGCAAATATAAAGATTAGTCAAAGATTTCATTGAATAGACCAAATCCCTTATGAAACCCTTAAAAATTTTTAAAAAAGGATTAACTATGGAAATACTGAGAAATGAAGATCAACTGTTCAAACTCAGACATTTTACAAAATGATAAAATACTTTGAGTTACTACATAACATCAATGTCCTGCCCTTTGGAGTTGCTTGCTTTCATGTGTATTATTGGCCCTGTATCAAAACATTACTTATTAACGAAGTATGAGTGAATTTCTTAAGATTTTTGTGATCAATTTATGCAGATATTTGGATATTAGTTACAGATTTTACAAATGGGAGATACGCTTTGAAAGTGATCCACAAATTCAAGGCTGACACTTAATCCAGTCTGATAATACAGAATTTTAAAATATTCTATCCCTTGAGTAAGGTCACCAAGGATCAGAGTTGAGCAAGTAGAGAAAGTGAGAATGACAATAAAAGAGTGTAGGTTCTGGAGTCAGAAAAACATGCTTTAGCCTCAGCTTTGTGACTCATTATTTGTGACTCTTTGGGCAAGGAGTTTAACTGCCTTAAGTCATATTTTTTCACCTGTCTGTTCCTCAAGGCAACATACCTCACAATTAGCAGGAGTGACATGTAATACACGCATACAAAGTTAGGTACATTGTACAGGCTCTGTTGTAGCCATATCCAATGTGTGACTCACCAATTTTTGCCCATGTTTTGGGGGGAGTTGAGGATGAAGGGCAATTGTCCTAGGTCACATGTAAAATACATAATACAGTTAATATAGATAAAAAACAAACTTCCTTTTTAAAAAAAATTTATTATAACATAAAAAAGAGAGCAAGTTTGGGCTGCAGTTTGGATATGGCTGGTGCAGGGGGTCCTAGTTAACATGGGATGTTCAGGTTCAGCTATACTTTCCCCTATTGATATGGTTTTGTTCTTTTTGCTTTGATATATTCAATTAGTTTTGAGAACACACTGTGTACTCATCATGATGTCGGGTTTGACAACACTGAATTTGCCCTAGGAGACTTACTATGTAGGTGCAAAAACCAGTTACTGAAACACATGAGAAAGCCAGATAAAAGGTATATACTTAGTATTTAAAATCATAAAATTAAATATGACACAGTATTCAGGACTAAATCTTAGTGTAAGAAAAAGGACACTGGTGGAAACATTGGGAAAATTTATATAGTTTGTGGTTTAGTTAAGAGTATGGTTGATTTCTTACTTTTGAAAAATATATGTAATTACAAACTTTAACATTAGGGGGAAATAGATGAGGCATCTGTATGAACAGTGTTTAATCTTCAAAACTTTTCTGTAAATCTATAATTAGTCCCAAATTGTTGTAAAAAATCATATAATATTATTCAATACAAGTTACTTTTCTTCCCAACCACACACCTCCTCGTCCCTACTATTTCATACCACCTAACTTGTAATTGTCAGTCCTACATTTCTTTGCCTGATGGTTCCCTCTACCTCCTAAAGACTGCTTTAATCTACTCAGCATGGGAGCCTGGGAGTTAATGATTGATGGGAGCTGTTGGGTGAATAAAGATTCTAACTCTTGACTTTGGATGAGAAGACGCTGAGATGTGTGCTTTGCCTGACTCTGAAAGTTTCTTTGAAAAGGTTAAACTTCTCCACATGCCAATGTTGGTAGCTTGCTTCCTAACACACCCTCTACTGGCTCCTTTCCTTCCTCTTTTCACTTTTCCAAATGAACTCCTCTTACTTGAATTCTTGTCTCACGGTCTGTTTCTGTTCTGGGGGAAATCCAAATGACGACATTACTCCTATCACCATTTCTGCATATTGGCAGTGAAGTGGCTACTGATTGTGACAATTCAAAGTTATTTACCAGGAGATTCTATAAGTATCCTGGATTATTTTTGACCCTTGAAAAAAATCTTTCACTTCATTCGGTGAGAAAATCCTCTTTAAATTGCAAATACATTAAGAATTGGCACATGAAAGCCACAAATTTTTGACATATACAAGGAAAATAAATGTTTGGAAAATGCAAACAAAACCTCCCATTGATGCCTAAAATGCATTCATTAATTAAAATTTACTAGGCAATTTCTAGAGCAATGATGGCAAACTTTAGAGATTTCAACGATAACAAACAGCCCGCTATTGCATGCACACCGTAGGTTCACCACTACTGTTCTAGTGAAGCAGACAGAAACTGTCTCTAGTTTGTCATAGAATTGGACAAAAAAATCCCAGCAAAACAAATTAATAAACAATATAATGTTAGTAATAAATAATACTAAGAAATAAACAGGATCACATAAGAGTATTACCTAGTTGTCAGTTTTCTCTAATGAGGGGTCAGAGAAGCACTTTCTGGGTAGGTGACACTTGACCTAGGACTATACAACAAGAAAGCCAGTCTTGTACCAGTCTGTATTTACTGATGCTACTTCGCTGAAATCTTTGTTTTATCAAAATTTGCCTACATTTTGTAAATAAATACAAATCTGAGCCTGAAAAGCATATTGTTTTCTCATATAGTATACCCATGTGTTTGGTTAAAAATAAGGGGCTTCTTTGTTGCCGATGCCACCTAAGGTATTTACACTTACAGATGAAAATACAGAATAACTTTGAATTTCCTTTAAAATATGCAATGGCAGAGTGGAAAGACAAAACAAGATTAGCAAAACACTGATGATTGCTGAAGCTGAGTAATACATACCTGAGGATACAAAATACTATTCCTTTTTTTAAAATTTTGCAAGTGCCTAAAATTTCCCATAATCAAAAGTTTTAAAGTAAAGTAAATATCTGGGAAATTCAATTAATTTCCAGGATTATAGGAATTTTACCTCAGCAAATTTTAATCAGCAGACTAAGAGGTTAAGCAGGGAAGGTAGCCAGTGGGATCATGAAGCTCTAAGGAGACACTTATTGCTAAAGTGAGCACAGGAGATTACTAAATATTCTTTCAATAGAACATTGGTAATTGTGAGGACTAGTTAATTCTGTAGGACTCTGCTTTTGTCTTTGAAGATGCTATTTTACAGTTACGAAGAGTTAGAAATTAACTTATAGAAAATAATTTTGACCATACAAATTCAAATCAGTTATATTCAGTGTAATGGATCCAATTTTGTTAGTTCATTTTAATATTCCTTTACTGTACATGTATTTTTGTGGTTCTTTTTTCTCTTTTGAAATAGTTACAAAATTTTTTTCAGGTCCCATTAACATCTGTTCACTGCACATCTGTAAGAGAGTCCTAAATTTACCTAGTTTTAAAGAGAACTATTCTTTAACAAAGAGATAATTTTATTTATTTTTTTAACAAAGAGACAATTTTAAAGTGCTCTTATAATGGTAAATGATGAGCCTATGTCTATGTCTACATATTTCTTCAAAGTCAATGATTAAAACACTGTTAGTCTTCTCTGTTTGACTTCCTGTAGGTCTTCAATCTTAAAGCAGAACACCAAGGGCTGTCCTTTACCGAGAAAGGTCTTTCACAACAACATCCCACCAGTTCACTGGCAAAGTTGAGGTTAACATTTAATTTGTCAAAAGTATCACCTCTCTTAAAGAGAACTCCCATCACTGGAAAGAGAAATCATTCTGAGAAACACATCAGGAATGATTTCTAGTATTGATTTTAAAATTCAAGTTTCATAAGCCTCCAATAACCATGTGGATATATTAGCCTTCATTTTTGCTACAATGGCAATAGTTTTGGCATGACAGAGGAGTCACAAAAAACTAATCTCTGGCCAGCAGTAATTTTGTTTCAATAGTTCAAACAAAATTATCACTTCTGGAATTCACTGAAGCCCTAATTTGTTTTATTGGAGAACAGTGGAGAGGTAAAAACAACCCACAGTAATTGGTATCTAGTGGGCATTTTATAGTAAAGGCTCTAAATTTTACTCTCAGACCATTTTGAAAAGGTGCTCACTGCAAGATATTCTCTCTCTGCAGTGCAGATATGCAGGTGCTATTTGAACTCCAACTATAACAATCTTGGGATGAATCACTCCCTCTACTTTTTAGATAAAGTGGAGAGAATTGCATTAACTTGCTGAAAGGCAGAAAGATAGTAATGAAAAGTAGAAAGAACTGGATTCTAATTCAGTTGGTTAAGCCAAATTTGTGTAAATACAAAGTGTACTCATTGTCTTTTCTAGAATGCTAACCTATTTATGATCTCACAGAGTTTCACAGCTCAACAGAGATTTGCCAGTCCTAATTTATAGCAAATCTGTGCACATTCCCAGTGTGGGGGACTGCTGGTCAAATATCAGGTTTCTTAATCCTGTGGATAGTTACCACAACTTTAACCCTTTCGAACAATGACAGAGATAAACAATATGCTTGCTGTGGTTTGAGTGCGGCCCCCAAAGGTTTATGTGTTGAAATTTAAACCCACTGTGAGGTAATAAAAGGGTGGTTATTTGATTCAAATAGAGCCTTTAGTTGGTGATAGGACAGATATGATCATTCAGGTAGAGCCTCCATGAATGATTATTCCTGATTTTATAAGAAGAGAAAGAGGAGAAGAGACACACATACATGCTGTTTCTTGCCATGTGACACTCTGGGCTGCCTATGGACCCTGACAGAAAGATGGCAATTACCATATGTGACCTGCTGCCTGTAGACCAGGTTTGTTAGCTAAATAAACCTATTTTCTTTTTTACTTACCCTATCAGTGATGTTATGTTATTTGCAATAGACGACAGACTTAAAAATGCTACTCAACTGTTAAGTTACTTTTAGTTACTTTTCTCACTCGAAAGACAAAATACCTGACACCCAAAGTTAAAGGAGATAAGGTTTATTTTAATTCACGATTTGTAGGGGTTTCAGTCCATAGTCAGCTGGTTCCAAGGGAAGGTGGCATGGCAGAAGGGGCTTGCAGAGGAAAAACAGTTCATGGTATGCCAGGCAGACAGCAGCAAGCCTGCCTTCCATCTTTCCCTTTATGTTCTATCCAGGCTACAAGGCTATTGGTTGGTGCCACCCCAACCCAGGATGGGCCTTTCCAATATCCACACTCAGAACTATGCTAAAACAATCAGTGGAGCCAGGCGTGGTGGCACACGCCTGTAATCCCAGCACTCAGGAGGCTGAGATGGGTGGAGTGTTGTGAGTTCGAGGCCGGCTTGGGCTACAACACGAGCACAAGGCCGGCCTGAGCTACATAGTGCGACCCTGCATCAAAAAAACTAGGGCAGGGAGTTTGGCTCAGTGGCTTAAGTGCCTGTCCAGCAGGCACGAGGTTGTGAGTTCAATCCCCGATGCCAGAAAAAAAATTTAAAAAATAAAAAAATAAAATAAAAATATCTGTGGACTAATTCAGTTATCATACACATACTCTTAACTCATATTTGCACACCCTAGATCTAGCTACCTCCAAAAAAAAAAAAACCCGCCTTTGAGTGCAAGAGGCTTTGAGGGGACATCTAGATACAAGCCATATTACCATGTTAATGGGAACTAATATGATATTGTAGAAAGAGCCATTGAAAGAAAGGTAGAACTGAGTTATCATTCTCACTGGAGGTCTAGTCACTTCTTAAGGACTCTCATTGCCTCATCTTTAAAGAAAGTAAGGATGTTGAACTTACAAGTTTCAGTAGAGGTCTAAATGGCATTTAGGGAAGCATAATTCTTTCTTCTACAGGACTTCTCCTGGAATTATACACACTGACTCTGGTGAATAAAAGCTTATAGCATTTTCCAGTTCTTATAACATCCAAATGCCCCTGTGTGCTACCTAGCATAGAGCCAGCGCTTTGGCTGAGAATCTGTGGTAGATGACGGAAAGTTCTGCGAAGTCTTGTGGCTCTGTTGGGTCAGGTGTTAGTAACAGCATGTGGCACAGAAGTGGGAGGGCAGCAGGGAATCTCGGGCTAATTCTTCCACTGTAAGACCAATTTAAGAGCACATTCTTAAAAGGAAGTCACATTGTTGGCATCTTTAATAGTCTTTTCAGAATACCATTAAAGAAAGAAGTTTTAAAGTTGAATTTATACAATATTCAGAAATTATAAACATGCAGAAATACCCTGAAGCAGTCATCATCCACTAGCAAGCACTTTGCTCAGGATGGCTTCCCCAGTAGGCAACCCAAGGGATGAGCCTAAATGCAGCAGCCATAAAAAGCAATGGAAAAAGCTTCCAATGGCTAACAAATCCACAGTCTGGTAAACTCTGCCTGCTTATCTCTTGCCAGGAAATCTACAAAGCTCCAGGTATACAAGGAGTGAGCAAAATATATGATGAATGTTTAAATGGTAAAAATTTATTACAGTAAAAGACACATTGGCATTCATCCCCTTCAGAACATACCCCCCTCACTTCAAGCACACTTATCTTGTGATTCTTGCCACTTTTTGAAGCAGTTCTGGAAGTCCTCTTTCATATTTTTACAATGTATGGTCAAAACTATCACTAAGTTTGTTGCCAAATCCTATGGACTAGAAAGGCAGGCTCATGGAAAGATGACAGTGTGTCCCCATTAACCTTATTCACTGAATCTGGCACCTTGTGACTCTTCCTTGAAGTCAAGGTCAAGCAGGGCATAAACATTCTGAACTGATCCAAACATCAAGGCTATTCAGCACAATTAGAGGCACTCAGGAAAAGAACTTCCAGAAGTGCTTCAGAAAGTGGCAAGAATGATGGGAGCCATGTGATGGAAGTGAGAGAAAGTATTTTGAGGATTGTGGCAATGTATCTTTTCCCTAATACACTTTAAAAGTTTTAAAACTTCACTGTGGTTTTTGACTACATTTCATAATTTTTGGTCCTCAGTTTCCAACCTTCTTGCACAGAGCATCTTCTACATATAGAAGAAAAGTTACTATATTTTAAGGCCTGGCTCAAGAATCACTACACCCACTATGGCCTTTTCCCAAATACTTTGTCTCTAACTAAACATCACATTTATAGTTTGGTAAAACAATGTTTTCTTAAATCCTTTAGCCATCAACTGTTTCACGATCATATCACACACATTAATAATATTGCCTTCCTAGCTTACATGTTTGGTCTCAAAGTCAAGGGTCATGACCTGTACTGTTTTTATACTCCCCAAGGGCCTAGAACATTCCTGGGAACTGATTAATAGTCCAATAAATATATGTCCTACCTTTAATTTTTCAGTGATACCAAAAATACACCACTAGATTGGTCAAATTTGCATCCTGTAGACTAATAAACAATTATTTATTCAGCATCGTTTCCCAAACACTTATCAAAATACTTTTCACATAATTACTAGGAATAAATGAAAACAGTAAACTTTATACAACCAAAGCAAAGAGAATTAAAATATAATGCTTTGTGGCAAGGGGTACAAGAAGCATACCAAAGTGGAGATGTCTCCCAAGTCCTACTGAATCTTAGACATAAATCCAAAACTTGTCTCCATCTTGCTTCACATAATAAAAACTTCCAAATGTTTCAAAAGGTAGAAACAGGATTCACTCTGGGAAGCTGGTAGTCAAATCTTGATACTACCATTAATTCAAGGAAACAATACCAAATTTACATTATAAGTTTATCTCCTCCTTACTTTCTGATCCTATCAGCAAGCCTCTCTACCTCCAAACTTTCCAGATGTTTATTGTCAACAATTCAAATTTCTCAGTATATTCTACTGCATACTAAATCCAATTATAAAATACTTATTGAGCATCTATGATGAGCAAAACATTAATATCCCCAAGGGAAATAAGATGCTATATTGCTAATATTAAATAAGTTATTTCTTCATTTTTACTTTTTTCTTTAATTTTTCTGACTTACGAGGCATAAACAGGATATTTTTTCTTCATCCATCAGCATCTTGCCCAGGGATTCTGGTATATTCTTTTATTCCAAATGGGAGGAGCCATAGAAGAGGCTTTACTGTCAGAACGTTTTCACAATTTACCATTCACACAATTTGTCAGATTATTCTTCACTTTGTGTTACTAAACTGAGGGCTTGTGCAATAACAATCACTTATCTTAGCATGTCTAAAGAAGCAACTGATAGAGTGAATTAAGATCCTTTGCCATGACACAGACCAAAAACATAAGCTACTTTCTGACAAATGGCAAGCTAAATGGAAGCTCATGTTTCCCACTAGTCACTGTCAAAGTCCAGTGGGGATGTGGCTCAGTAATAGAGTGCTTGCCAACATACATGAGGCCCTGAATTCAATCACAGCACCACAAAAAAACAAGTAAAATGAAGTTCAGATGAGCTTACTGCATCACAAAACACTTTTAACCTCTTTCAACAAGCACAAGGAGAGAACCACTTCTAACTTTGTTCTGTAATGATCATGTCCTAACTCAAAGGGAAAAATGGATGCATTTCTTAATATAATAAGTACATCCTTAAAAGAAGAAAAGAATAAAATTTTTTGTTTGGATCAATGACTTTATTATATGTCCACCCTATACTAATGGGAGAGAAGGAATGGCTCTTTTACGAGATTTTAAATTAAAGGATATTTTAGGGTTTTTTTTATAAGCTTGTGAGGCAAAAAATGGAGTTGTTACTGCAAGTGTCTAGCAAAGAAGGCTGTCTAACATAGAAAAATACACAAAAGAAAAGTGTTCAATTTGCAATATCTTTAAGTGCCTCAATGCTGAATGAGGCAACCTCAGGGAATTCTCTACTACCTGTTCTGATCCCCATGAAGAGAGCTTCTTCCTTGAATACTTTTCTAAGTTGAAGTCCAAACAGACAGAGAGAAGCTCACAATCTAAGAAAATAGGATTCTTTGGGATTATTATATTAGTCTAATGAAAACTAGCTGATGTCTAGTTAATAACAAAAGAAGATAGTCCTCATCAACACAGTAAACACATCTGGGAGTTTTAAGGATTCCGTGTGAGAAATTATCCACAGATTTTGGAATGCAGTACTTGAAAGTAGGTTTAGATAATTAAATTCACACAGCCCAGCACTTCCTGACAAAATCACTCCTTTTTTTTGAGTTGTTAAGTAAAATCATTCTGACCTGAGGCTCCATTAACTGATATTAAAGGGGGGGGGCACTAAAGAAAGAAGTCAAGACTATCCAATAAGAACTCATCATCTTTCTTTCTAAGAATGTGATACTCACCATGGAATTTTCTTTTGCTTAAAACAAAACAGCAACAAAAGAGAACCATTTCAGAAAGATTTCCTGTATTAAATGATGAGTTGTATTGTTTTAGAATGGAAGCAGGGAGCACAGTTGTGAAAACATGCACTAATATTTTAATCTGTTTTAAGTGATTAAAAAATAAATGATGAAGGAACAAAATAACCAGACATATTTCTCGATAATTATGCCCAAAATCATGGTATATTGTTAAATAAGTGATATAAATTAAAGTTCAACTATCCAAAGCTTTTAACATTAGTTCAACTAACATTCCTCCCATATCTGATATTTACAGCATTCAGTAATGAATAAGAAAAATAAAAAAAGATTAAAATTTACTTCCTGTTCTTCAGGGATTTACAGTATAGCACAAAAGATAGACACAAAGCAGATCATGAAACTAAAAACTCATCAATTGCATAAGTGCTAATAGAGAGATTCAAGAAAAATGTTAAAGGAGACAACCGAAAGATAAATTTGAAAATTAAATGTATTCAAACCATAGCCCTGAAAAAAATTTAAGTAATAGTCTTGTTTAACACTCCTTTTTTTCATTTGTTTTTTATAATATGAAAGAAATATGAAGCCCAGAAAGCTTAAATAGTTTGCCAAAGTTACAAATAATGCCAAACTTCTCTATACCAAAGTAGAGAATAATTTGCAATTGCATGCCTAACACTTAGCATGGAACTGCTGTAATTTGGGAGGAGGATGTAAGGGACAGAATAGTCATGTAAATTTTGAACTTTAAGAGACATTTTTTTAAAATCATTTCCTCCTCTCTTTATGTGAGAACAGAAAAAAATCAATGAAACAAATGTATATGAATGGAGACCATAATGCAAAGGGATACAGTGAGGACTCTCATTGCAAACACACACACCCACAGACAGACAATTTCATCTAAAAGCACAATACTATCATTGTCGTCTTGTCCAAATCAGTGATCTCCCCACAAAGTAGGACCTTCTGATAGTCAATGAAGTTAGTTGATTTATGATAGATTAGTTCTCTCATTTTCTTTCTGCCTCTCTCCCTAAAAACACAGTGATTTCACATACTGACTTGTTTAATAAAGAAACACTGTCACTATCATCCACTATGAACTTTTCTTGTAGAAAGATGCTCTTCTAGCAGATTCTCAGTAGATGACATGGGGAGCTCATAATTTAGTTAGGATACGCAAGTCAGATTCACACAAGATTAAATCAATCATACAAAGCAGGTATCTAATCCCATTACAGATCAAAGATGGGACAGAGTTTGTGTGGAAATATTTCAGCCCTGAAAGGTAGGTATTATCATTTTCACAGAAAGAAAACTAAGTCTCTTCTGAGCTATTCTGCATGTGAGTGGAAAAGCTGAAATCAATGAACCCCAAAGTGCTATCCTTTGAGCTACACACTCAATATTAAGCCAGCTTGGCTGCTTTAGTCCAAGACAACATGAATCTGGAAAATCTGGAGCAACAGAGCATCTGATCAATTCCTGTCCAGATACAAAACAAGTCACAAAAGCCTCAATTCACACTGATGCCATGACATAGCTGCTTATAGGAAAGTGAGCAGTTTCAACCTCCCCATGACATTAACAAGTTATTTATCTCCTGAGAAAAAGCAGGTCATTCATTTAGTCACGTCCCATATGTACTCCTCAAGTTCCAGTTGCCCAAGGAAGCATTTCTGTCTGATGTACTTTCACCTCATTTGGGACCAGATGGCATACTTTCTGGGGCTCACACAGAAGGGCCTTCAATAAATGCTTGATTGCTAGTACTGACTCACGTTCATGCAAGCAAACATAATGTGGTTTGTGAAAAAATACATCATAGTCTCTACCTGTGTATAACATACAGTTTCAACTTGCTTATCTTCAGAACATTCTACATCCAGAAATGCTTTGGTTGGCAATCATTAATGGGAAGAAATTCAAGAGTTATCTGCATGACTTACAGAATTTTATATACCTGTCCATTATCATACCTTCCATAGATTTATAGTAATTTTAGACAAAAAAATAATATTATTAAACCATTATAATGTTTTAAACATGGATGAATAATAATTAAAAAGATAGGTTATTACTTGGTTTACAGTTTTGAAATTTTTCAATGGTGTAATGAGATGGTTAAAATACTTATGAATATTAAAGATAAAGAATGTCCAGAAGTAAGAATTCTAAATCTGTGTTTTAGGCATCATTCAAGGTAGAGGAAGGGGGGACTCCACAATAGTTAAAGAACTATAAGAACAGGCAAAAACAATTAAGACACAAGGAACATATGCTTGCTTTTAAACTGTATGCTCAAGAGGAAGGGATCAGATTTATTATGTGAAGTCCCAGCAACTGAAGGGTAGGCAGATAGATGTAAGAAAATGTTAATTCAGTATAAGGAAGAACTTTCTAGAAATTAATCCCTACTAGAACAGACTGG